>CAIGRL010026850.1:0-14087 GCA_903798325.1 Fraxinus xanthoxyloides
GGCTGGACAATTGGACAGCTTGGATTGCAGTTCGTGATCAATCAAGTTCAAGAAAAGGCTAAGGAACCTGTGAAATTCATCAAGGTATTCTTCTATCGCAGCTTTTATCTAAATACAAAGTAGATCCGTCTATGAGAATCGAAAAATTGTTTCAATTCCACTGTATATGTATAAGTAGATTCCCAACATCAGCTTCATGTTCCTTAGCTGAATTAATTATGAATTGGTTTTAGTTAAGTTGATGTCCGTGGGGTATTGCTGTTGGTTTTTTTCTTGATTGAGATGACCAATCTAAGGGATTTTTTGATTGAATTCTCACCTGGGTTCTTTTGTTTTTGTGAATGCTCATCTTGGTTTCTGTTAGAGTCTTAGTTGAATCTGGATTTTATGGTCATTTTGGGAATCTGAGGTATCGTTTTATGTGTGCTTCTGTATGATATCAAGCAGTGTGGATGTAATGCTGTATCATTTTGTTTGATTTTTCTTTTGACGTGTGGCTGCATTAATGGGTATTTGGAGTTTTAAATTAAATTATGAAGTTTTGAGCTTTTTGATTAGTTCTTGGACAAAATGTATAAGCTGCAATTATTAAATTATGTTTAATTTGGATCTGGTGATCACGAGAATTTTGACATTGTAATGTCAGTTCAATTTCATAGACTGCTCTTTTTTGGATCTTTATGACAATACTTTCTCATATCATTCTAGGTGCGAAACCTTTGTTAAAACCAGAGCACGTCTTACCTACATAACTTCATTGTTATTATGAATAGAGTCCCCTCTTGCTTCATGATTTGTAGAGTTGAGTGTGTTCCATTAAATTGTGTTTTTGATCCTTTTGTCTTGCTCTTTTTTTTTTTTTGCCCAATTATTGGGTTCGTTACTTGCATAAAGTTTTAGATTGAAGGCTGATACTTCTTTGGTTAGTATGAATTTGTATTCTCTTCTATGTTGCCATGGAAGAAGAAATGTTAATACTAGAAGGAAAAACTATCCACTTGATCTTTGTGCCTTCGATGATTGATCTAAATTCCAACTGTTACTGTTAACTTTTAACTTTTGTAGGTTTCATATGATATTTTAATAAAAAATGAAAATCATTGTTCTTTAAATTGTTTTGGTTGCTTAGATTGGTCATATTGCATCAGATCATAAGTGAGGTACTTTCTCAATGTCCCAAATGTTTCAGTCTCGAGTTCGAATAAGTGATAATGAGGAGCTCCAGATTTCGGTGAATGTCACGATCCGGGCTGAAAAAATAATCGCTCAAGTTGATGCCAAAGGGAAGCATCTAGCTTGAATAGTGAGCGTTTGTATGCATATGTTTTGTAGTCGCACCAAAACTGAATGTAATGATAGTTCGTGTATGGTAGTTTGTGTAAGGGTAGTTTGTGTAACGATAGTTTATGAATGGTAGTTCGTTTAAGGATAGTTTGTGTATGAACTCTTATGATTCGTTAATGCATGGTTCGTATGTGGTTGGTAAAACTGTTCGATCTATTTGGTAATGACGCAAATTACTAGTTGTTTATGTTTTCCCCTATTTTGTGGTGTGGGACGTCTTGTTTTATTGAGAAGTAATTTGGAATTATACTAGGTATGTTGATGCCGTAACTATCATGATGGTGGCTAATTCCCTACCAATGACATGAATTTAAGTAAAATGAAGCCCAACTTAACACATAACTTGTATAATAGAACCAAGTGAATGAAATTTTCAGCTAACAACATTATCGTAGTTTCTCATATTGAATGAGGTGGTATTTTGTGCGTGACTTTAATCTGTCTTAATCCACAGTGATTGAGGTGAAATTCATTTGGCCATGCTTTCAGTGCTTAGCTTTCTAGCAGTTTCTACTCGTGTTTTCCATTCTTTTTTTAAAGAACTGCTATTTTTAAGTAGTATACTCTATGGCTTAAAACTACTAGTAGGAACATAATGACTCTTGTGCAGGGAACAAGCAGATTGAAAAATAAAAATAACAGTTTGAATAAGATGTAGAATATAATTTTCCACTAGTCTCAATCATCAACACAATCATTACAAAGCAACTGAAATTGTTTGAAAAATTAAAATAACAGTTTTTTTACTAACATTGAGTATGCCTCTTTTATCAAAGAAAAGTGTCCTTCATATTCATTTCCTCCATTGTAGCTGCATAGAACATATTAACTTAATAACTTGAAGGGTGAAACTTCAGCAGAATGAGGAAATTTATACGAGTACAAGAGTGGATTCCGATGTCATAACTGAAAATACACACTGTACCGGAACACTTGTCCTGCGATGCCGCATCCATTTGAGGAAGAACCTCACTTCAATTATATAGCATTACACAATAAATAGAATTCTACAGACATGAATGTTCAAATTATCCTTTCTTCATTTTCAAGCAGGGTTCCATCCGAGGTGGAGTGAATCTGGAAGCCATCGGCATAAATGGTCCTATTTTGGCCATTTGGTAGAATAAGGGGGAGCGATGCCCAAGTTCAAATCTAGATTATGGTTTTCACCAACTACAAATATCAAAGACACATCATAGGGTAATTGTCAATTATCAAAGAACATTCAATTAAAAGGAATCTCAAAAAATATACAAGTTTATGAGGTACTCAGTATGTTTACCTCCATTACCAGCTCAGAACTAATCTCAAACATCTATGTTCTTGGCTCAAGATTAGTGAATGCTTCCCTTCCGTTATATTTTATAGCAGCCTTATCATATGCCCTAATTAACATCAGCAGATGTTTATCAAGCTACATCGATGGATATAATTATGCAAAATAAAGAACTGAAGAATTATTATCTTTGGAACCTTGCAGCTTCCATCTCACTATCGAACAACCCAAGATAGATATACATGTAAGCAAATATTGTTTGGAAAACATAAACCAGTTGCATTTGACTAGAAATGTTTTCAAGATCACAAAACTATCGAAGATGACAAAATGTAAACATCAAGATCTATGACAAGAGACTCTTCATAAATTCAAGAAATATAGTGGCATCTCACTTTTTACTAAGAAGTTGTCCCAAATCAGCCTGAAGAAAATATTCACCTGGGCTTTTCGTTGGCTTTCAAATCAGTCTCTATCCTCCCATAAAAAACTTTCTGAAATTGGGTAAGGTTGCAGCAACCAACGAGGTCTGTGAACATGCCTAATCCTAAGCAGCCTTAAACCACAACATCAACACGCTCAAATTCAATCAATGACAACTTGACATAACAGAAACATCTATGAATGCTACTGATCCCGCACTAGGAACACAAAAATAGATATGCTAACTACTGAATCACAAATCCTAGTTGTATGCTAATAAGAAGATTTTTATATTCCTAAGCAGCATGTTAAAGGTGTAACATAAAATGTACATCTAGATAAACTTACACTGAGTGGAGATGTGGGATTTCTGTCTTCTAACACATGAAAATGGGAACAATGGGAAGAAATTGGAGACGACGAAATTAGAATCGCTGAAAATGACGGTCAATAACCCGTGCTCCTTCTTCGAATAGCCGAAATTCAAGATGTGGGAGTTATGTCTTCTAATAAAGAGGAAAATGAGAACAAGCTACAGATTTCTTTAGGACGAAACTTTGGGGGAAATCAGTCGTGAGGGAGATTTTTTGTTGTCAAAGTAGGTTTCCTCCAAAAAGAAGAGAGAGAAAATAGTTGACACGTCATTAAAGTTTGAATCCCTGTTTTTAAGCCTGGTCTTTACCCTGGCCGAGTAGTATTTTTCTTATGGTCATTGTTAATTTTTTTGTCAACTAACGATCAAACTAACACTTTCCATCTAGTTGGATTTCAACTATGAGTTTTTGAAATGTTTGATATTGTTGTTGGTACAAATGAAATGTTTTGATCAAGTCTACAAAAAATGAAAGATTTGGTACCGTAATTACAATTTTCCCTTTAATTAATATTCATCTTCATATATGCAATTCAATGTTATTAATTCTAATTATAAGTTAATTAAATGTTCATATTCAAGAATGCATTTCATCATTCACTTCTATGTACGATAATTAACATACTATTTTACTTAAATACAAATTAAATAGATGATTTAACATTCATTGTCATGTATATAATTTGATAATAATTATAAATTAATCAACATTCACGCGTATTCAAATATTATTTTTACAGCACTCATAAGACATTTTATAATAACGATGCAAGTTCAAGGTTGATTAGTTTTCCTAAAAATTACTATTCAACACTCTATTTTTACCAATAATGATTGTGAAATAGAGGCTTAGGGGTGAGACATTTTGCCATGCAGTACATGTGGGAAAAATAGCAACAGGGGGTTCCAAACTCTAAGTTGTGTTGCATTTTGGTCCCAAACTTCAAATCAAAGTATTTATATCCCCTAACTTTTGTTCTATAGTTCCCCATTAAACAAATTTGTTTTTACCCTTGTTTTCAATTCCCAAGCTTAAAATAACTCTTCTATTCAAATGTACAGAGTCTCCGTTTGATGCAGATTAAAAATTGATTAAAATTTTAAATCAAAGTTAACAATTAGCCCATGTTTGGTGGCCATTTTTTTTTTTTGAAAAACATTGTTTTGAAGTAGGTTTTTTGAGAATTTGTGGTTAAGAAATAGGAATTTCTTTTTTTGATTTACGTGTATAATATTTGGGTTTTGCTACAAAAAATTTTAACAGATGCTTTTAATGCTCAATTTTGTTATAATTTACTTGAGGGAATGATTGTCACTTCATCTCCTAATAACGTGCACCACACTTTCAACATTGACTAGTTCTTCTAAATGTTACTATTCAAAATTCCATTTTCCCAAATAATAGTTGTCAAACAGAGACTTAGGGGCGAGACATTTTGCCATGCAGTACATATGTGGGAAAAATAGCAGCAGGGGTTCCAAACTTCAAATCAACGTATTAATATCCCCTAATTTTTGTTCAAGTGACACTGAGGTCCTTATTAAACAAATTTGTTTTTGCCCTTGTTTTCAATTGCCAAGCTAAAATTTTATCAAAACAATGGTATTACTTTTCTCTTCAAATGTACAAAGCCCCCGTTTGATGTAGATTAAAAATCTCAAATCAAAGTTAACAACTGACCCATGTTTGGTGGCATTTTTTTTTTTTTGGAAAAAACATTGTTTTGAAGTGAATTTTTAAAGAATGCGTGGTTAAAAAGTATGATTTTTTTTTAATTTACGTGTAAATTATATGATGTAAATGAGTTCAAAAAAATAGTTTTAAAATAAGAGAGACGGATATGAGCTTTATTTTAACCACACATTTTATGGAATCGACAACTTTTCAACCACACATTTCTTTAACATTTATCAAAATCTAATAAAAATCTAATTTTAATCAATACAAAAATCTAATTTTTCTAATCAAGATTTTCATCCAAATACTTCGCTAACATGCGTTGAAAAGACGGATAAAATATTTTGCTAACATTTGTTTTAGTTATTAATTTTGATTATTTAAAAATACGAAAAATAAATATGTCTTTTTGGCATTCACAACGAACATTTTGGATGAAAATCGTCCCTATTGATGTGAAAATTAATAAAGAGTTGATGATAAATATTTTATAAAAAAATTGTGAACATAAGTATAAAAATATGAAAAATTTAGGAATGTTAGCTGTAATTAATTTGGTATCTAAAGTGGTTTTAAGTAAACCCCTTCCTTGTTTAACAATCATTATTTGGGTAGAGTTGAGTTGATATATGACTAAATAGTAGAATTTTTTTTTAATTTACTTGTAAAATATTTTATTATATGAATACGTAATTAAAAATAAGTACGCAAAAAAAAAAAAAAAGAATTTTAAAATAATGATTGTCAAACATAAACTAAATTGGACTAATGCACACTTTTATTTACTTGTTTAAGTCCTTTTTATTTTTTTTTGCCAAAAACTTATTTTGAAATAGTATTTTGATGGATATTATGTGGTTAAAAAATAAATAAATTGAGTTTACATATATTATTATTTTATTAAAAAATATATAATTAAAAATAAGAGTACGAAAATTGGATTTTGGAAATAACATGACCCAAGAAGGACACATTCTAATGTTCTCCAACATCCACAATTCATACACCTTAAAACGCGCTATCAAATCGGTACTTTGAATACGATAGTTAGGCGTAAAGACCGGTCTAAAATAGAGAAGTTTCCAAGTCAACCATTAAGGCCCTGTTCGATCGTGTTCAAAATCTAATTAAAATTGAAAATATAGCCGTTATTAGGTTCCATTCGTCCAATAAAAGTCAACAATAACGACTAATTTTTCAATTTTAATCTGATTTTAATCTCTACCGAACACATCCTAAATTTAGCCCCTATTCGGCCATTATTTAAAAAAAGAAAAAGAGAGTCCTGAATAGTGTTTTAGGAGAATGTGTTGTCAAAAGTAGGGGAATAAATTTTAAATATACGTGCAAAATATTTTATTACGTGAATGCATGTTTGTAATAGAGATTTGATGGAAAATGTATGGTTAAAATTTTTTTTTTTTTTTAATTTACGTGTAATATTACTTTATTAAAAAAATGTGTAATTAAAAATAAAAGAAAGAAAAATGTATTTTGAAAATAATGGGAGCAAACAAGGGCAAGTAAGTCCCCGTTTGGCCTCATTATTTGAAATTATAATTTTTGAAATAGTATTTTTTTATAAGAAGGTGTGATTAAAAAAGAAATAAATTATTTTAACGTGTTCAAACGGGGGCTAAATTTTAAAACATGATAGTAAGAGTGTGTTTGATTCACATTTTTTTAAGAGATAATGCATTTTTTTGTGATGTAATGGTGAATATATGATTGAAAAAGAAAGAAAAAATTATTAATATAATAGAAAATATTGTTTTATTAAAAAATGTTCCTATATTAAAAACCACACTCGCCGGTAAAAGCCCTCCAAAAATTTCTGTCTTTCGGTGTGTGTATCTGTAACAATGGCGATTAGCATTCTCACAGTCGATGAACTCCGAGTTCAGCTCGCCCAACGAAACCTCAGCACTTCGGGAACCAAGCGTACTCTGGTTTGTCCATTTTCATTTTCAACATTTTTCGATACTTTAACGCAAATAAATTCAATTTTTTATTAGTTTTTGGTTCATTATGCATAGGATATAATTAGTAACTCATGATAATCCCTTAGATATAGTTGTGCACGCATATAAATCACTTGCACAATTGGGACCTGCATTCATTATAGAGAGGTCATGTGTATTCATTTAATAGTGTCTTTTCTACAGGTTCGGAGATTAGAAGCGGCAATTCGAGAGGAGAGTATGAAAGCAACAGATTCAAACCATGATTCTGATGTTAACCGGAAGAGGCAAAGGGATTCAGGCACTAAAGATTCTGATTGTGATGCACCAATGAAAATTAAAGTAGTTGATGAGTTTCGAAGCATGAATGTAAAGGAGCTTCGTGAACAAGCGTCTCTTCGAGGGATTTCAACCGCTGGCACCAAGAAAGAAATATTGGAAAGGCTCTGCACAGACGTTGATGAGAATTCTGGCGACAATGATCAAGGTACTCGAATTTTTTATTTCTACTTTTTGTGGTTTTATTCACTCACGAGTAATGAAGTGTGCAATATAAGTGATGCTACCAAAAATTGTACTTTTTGATTCTCGAGCTCGATGATTGAGTACGATCGCAAACAAAATCTCCGACACCTGAACAAAGACATCGAGGTGTGCCCTCGTCGCCCTTCCATGCTCAAGATAGCGAAAATGGGAAATATAAGCGTAAAACTATAAATTGAATGTAAAAACATGCCTAAATGATGAATTAGAATATATTTATAAAAGTAAATAACACTCTCTTTATATGATTAGAATACTAGAAGTCTTATCTATTTAAAAGATATAAAAGACTTGAATATTTCAATATGAGTAGAATTTGTAAGTTGGTTAAAATCCAATCTTATTATATTTGGATATGTTTTAAGACGGGAAGTAGAGTTCTACTAGAGCAAGTAAACAAAGGTAAAACCTGAGGTGACGTGCAATCTTCGTGTGCGGCAATTAAGCCCGACGAGGACACCTGGGGAAAACTTTCATGATGATTGGAAACAACCTCGGACATTATTGTTCGGGGTTGATAAAAAAATAACCATATCATTAGTCCCGGTGCATCCACTCAAAGCTTTGCTCCCGAGCAAGCACCTCAAAGCCTTGCTCCGTGCAAGCACTCAAAGTCTTGCCCCAAACAAGCACTCAGAGCCATGCCCACGAGCAAACACTCAAAGCCTTGCTCACGAGCAAACACTCAAAGCCTTGCTCACTAGCAAACAACTCAAAGCATCGTCTTCTGCAAGCATCATTGCAAACACTCTGTACATTCAACATTCAAGCAAAAATTAGTCCTAAAAATCATCAAGTAAAATGATCGATTTTGTAAGCCCGAAGCTTTCTTTCCTAAATCTATGTACTCGAGGGCCTATCAACACATCATTCACTCGACCTCAAGCAATCAACACTCGACTCGAGCAATCTGCATCTCATTGTCGGGCTTCGAGCATTCCAAGTAACGACCTCGAGTCCTGAACATGGATGCACGGTGGTCAATGATATGGTTATTTTTTGATCATCCCTGAACAACAATGCCCGAGTTTGTTTTCAGTCATCTGGGAAGTTTTTTCCCAGGTGTTCTCGTCAGGCTTAATTGCTGCACGTGACGATTCCATGCCACCTCGGATTTTTGTCTGTCTCCTTGCTTTAGTAGAACTCTACTATTTCTTTAAACTTATCCAAATCTAATAAGATTGGATTTTAACCAACTTACAACTCCTATTCATATTGAAATACTCAAGTCTTTTACATCTTTTAAATAGATAAGACTTCTAGCATCCTAATCTTATCAAGAGAGTGTTATTTATCTTTATAATTCATTATTCAGGTATGTTTTTACATTCAATTTATAGTTACGTTTATATTTCCCTTTTTCGCTAACTTAAGCATCGGAGGGGGTGACGATGGCACACTTCGACGCCTTTATTTTAGATGTCGGAGGTTTTGTTCGCGATCGTCCTCGAGCTCGAGAATCAACATGGCGTGTATTTCTGACTTTGTTATGGTGTTAAATTTGTAGCATCCAAAGAGGAAAGCAACAATGAGAAAATGGTTATAACAATGAAGAAAGGTTCTGCTGTATTAGACAAATGGCTGCCGGAGCATATTAAGGCTCAATTCCACGTGCTACAAGGAGTAAGACTCACCCTTGTGCAAATGTAGAAAAAAGACTGCCAATATAATCCTGTTGATGTGAAGTGCCTATTGCGCTTTCAATCCAATTTTGAGAATAAGAAATTCTTTTTTGTTTGACTGTTTCTTCCCTTTTGTAACTTGTAATGCAGGGTGATGAAATCTATGATGCCATGTTGAACCAAACAAATGTTGGGGGAAATAATAACAAATTCTATATGATTCAAATTCTAGGTTCTGCTTCGATTCCTATTCTTTAAAGTCTATACCAATAACAAATGAGTTATCAACAAATTCTGATTCTTTCTACTATTATTCACTCAAGGATATATTTGAAAGCCCTTGTTTTCCATGGAAAATGGAAAATAATTTTCATTTTTCATGAAAATGGATGTTTGATGGAAAAATTTGTCATGGAAAACAATTTCCACCCATCCCCCCCTCACGTGCTCCAATTCCACCAAATTAAGTAAACCATTTTCCCAACATTTAGGTGGGAAAATGGTTTCCAGGTTTGTTGAATTTTTTTAATTTTTTTTTGGCAATTGGAATTTTTTTTAGACAAATGGTAATTTTTTTTTTTTATCAATTTTATTGACAATTTTCATGCAAAACAAAGCTAAACGAATGATATTCGGTATGGTAAAATTGTTTTATTTTTATTTTTTTGGCAATTCGAACAAATTCTAGTACCAACGGTGAGAAAAAATTTAATGGATAATTTTCATGCAAAACAAAGTCAAACGGATACCAAATTTTCAACATTTTCCAGGTGGAAAATTATACCAATCAAACACAATTAATTATAATTCCTAGTAAACAAATTCCAGGCAATTTAATTCCCTATAATTTATTTTCTTTCCACCCAAATTCCACATTCACAATCAAACGGACCCTAAGTGATTTGAGAATCTGTACCTTTTCACGTTAATGCCATCTGCTTGTCCTCTTATATTTAACATCCGGTTGTAGAATCCGATGATGGTGGGAAATACATTGTTTACAATAGATGGGGAAGAGTTGGTGTGAAGGGTCAAGATAAGTTGAATGGGCCCTATATCTCACAACAAGCTGCAATTTCTGAATTCGAGCAGAAGTTCTTTGACAAGACAAAGAACAAGTGGTCCAATCGAAAAGAGTTTGTCACTCACCCTAGGAGCTATACTTGGTTGGAAATGGACTACAGTGAAACTGAAAAAGAACCATCCGTGAGTTGTTTTAATGCTATATGTTAAAGTTTTGAGAGGAAATTTTTTTTATATGCATATGGTTAGACCTTTCTCTTTTTCAATTTTCTGATCGATGCAAAATTTGGACAGTAATGCGCAATTCCCAAAAAAGAAAAAAAAAACAAACAGTGCGGGGATAGTTCAAATATAATGAAGAGAAAACGATAAATTCTTATTATATCTCATTTAGAGTTCGTCCATTTTTTCACCTGTAGTTGTGGATGTAAGGCCTTAACAATGAATTCCAGGTTCAAGAAGAGCGTAAACCTACAATGAAAGTTGAACCGCAAGAATCAAAGCTGGAGGCCAGCATTGCAAAGTTTATATCTCTTATTTGCAATGTCAGCATGATGAAACAACAAATGATGGAAATAGGTTTGTACATAATGTTTTGGTTTCTATTTTGTTTAATAAACGGCATGTCATTTTAGATGTCCTCAGCATTTTGTACGTTAACATCTACTTTTGCATTTTCTGAAACCCTCTCTCCAATTTCTTTTGCAATTCCTACTGTGTTCAGAAGCTCCATCGTCTGTGTCCATGTTGTTGAATCTAAGCATTTAGAACTCAAATCAAGCAAGTTAGTGACCAAGTTTATGTTCCTTTAACGTCAAAAGTTGGTTATGCAACTTCTAAACTACAAAATTACTAATTTTGGACGTGACAGCTTTTATTCTATGCTTAGTGTCATTGTAATTTTTCAGTGATTAAACCCTTTTAATTTTTGTTATATCTCATGATAGGATACAATGCTGAGAAATTGCCATTGGGAAAACTAAGCAAATCAACAATTTTGAAGGTAAGACATAGGTTTTAAGCTATACTTGTAGTTCTATTTGCATTTTTACTGCACCTAATTGTTTATGGATTGAATAGTCTGTGAATGGAGGCAGTAGCTACTAAATTATGACCGTCCCATATCACAAGGGTGGGTTCACCCATTTTCCTCTTTGGATATTAGATGTTATTTCCCAGTCTTAGGTTCACAGCTGTTTGAAGTCAGAAATGATCAAAAGTTCATGGAAAATGTGTAAGTTTTTATCTAGAATAATGTATTGTAGTTAATTCTTATTATGAACACACGTGACTCCTGACTTCTAAGAATTGTTTTAAGAAATCAATATGAACACAAGCTTCTGTGTGTCCTGCACAATAATTAACATGCCAGTCTAGTTTGTGAAATATTTCTAATTATCTGCATCATGAGTCCGTGACATTATTTTATTTTATTTTCTGTTCGGTTTTTAAGGGATTTTTCATCTTAGGAGATCCCAACAGAAGTTTCATTTCAACTAAGCATGGTTTGTGAATAATAAATTTTATGATGCTGAATGTACTTTTCTCTCTTATCACATCTCATTTAAACTTACTTCATAATATGCCAGTTCTCTCCTTATCAATTGTTCAAACCTCTAATTCCCGTTGCTTTAACTTGCACACATGCAGGGTTATGATGTCTTGAAAAGGATTGCTGAGGCGATCAATAAGTCAGATCGGAAAATGCTTGAGCAATTAAGTGGGTAAGCATTCATTTGGTCAGTTTCCAATTCTTACATTAAGGTCGCATGTTGTGCATTTCTATTATAGAACTGAAATTCTTTTGCCAATTTGTCATTAATTTTTTGGACTTTCAGTTTGTTAATTCTGAGACCTAGGATGTCAATTTCTAATTCTATGACATAAAATGTGCAATTAAATAGTCACGATAGATTTTAGCATCTTCAATTCGACCAATGTTTAAAACATTCTCACTTTCACAATTTGACAAATGTTCTACGAGTTTGTGATTCACAATTCGACCAGCGTTCTGATAGTTAAATTCTAAAATTTGAACACCTTTCCAATTGTCAAGAAGTAATCAATCACAATGGAATTTAATGTGCACGTGCAACATGCTAAAACAGTAAATAAAGGACAATAACACGTAGTTATTTTAGGTGGTAAAACCCCACAATAATGGGAAATCCACAAGCCTCCAGACCAGAAAAATCTACTAGGATATCTCAAAACACAATTCAATTCGAAAATACAAAATAAATAACCAACACTAAAATTTCTACCCGAATAGAACTGGATTTAAAAGAAAAATTAAATAAGTCACTGATTCCTTTTCTTAGCCACATTTGGAATGAAGCCACAACCACCCGCCTTGACCTTGCGTCATTCCTGAATTTGTGTTCGGACCCGATTGTGTTTTGGAACATTAACTACCAATTTCGGATTTCCACCACTCCACAACTTTTCTTATTGACCCTCCAATGCTTTTCCTTGAGGAACCACTGTTGGATTTTGATACTCAATAAATTCGAGCGATGATGTTAGACCGATTTTATAGTTTGGATTAGACTTCATAGGTTTCGGCCGATAATTGAAGTGAAATGTCGACACCACAATGAACGAACCATTCCGACAAACTAAGTGGGCCATTTGAAGTAGCATAATTCTATTAGTATTGCTCATAGCCCGGTCCATTACCTTAGATGACTTTAAGATTGAAAGCCCACTTATTGTTGTCTATTGAGCCTCTTGTGTTTGACCTAAAAGCCCATTATTATGGCATATTTAAGTGACCCGGTTCTNTTTGTTGGGTTTTTTTATACCCAATAAATCCGGACGATGATGTTAAAACGGGTTTATAGTTGGGATTAGATTTCACATGTCTCGGCCGATGATTGAAGTAGAATGTCGACACCACAATGAACGAACCATTCCGACAAACTAAGTGGGCCATTTGAAGTAGCATAATTCTATTAGTATTGCTCATAGCCCGGTCCATTACCTTAGATGACTTTAAGATTGAAAGCCCACTTATTGTTGTCTATTGAGCCTCTTGTGTTTGACCTAAAAGCCCATTATTATGGCATATTTAAGTGACCCGGTTCTTGTGGTTTTAGTGTGTGGAAGAAATTGGAGCCGTGTGGTGAGAGAGAGAGGACCGCCCCTTCTTGCTTAGTGCTTGCCTTGCTTCTCCTTCTCTTCTAGCCTTTGTGGCTGACCCTAGTGGCTACTATACTCTTCACATCGAGTCCTTTGTGAGTTGATTCTTGTTGGAGCAATCGGTTTGGGTGGTGTCGGTTTTGGAGGAGTTTTGTTTTGTTCATTGGTGGTGTCGATTTTGTGATTAACTGAGCTCGGTTTGGTGTAATTGGAGACCCAAATTTCAACAACCATCCTACTTAAATTTCATTTCATATCAATAAATAAATTGGTTTGGTCAATTAACAAAAATCAAGAGCATAAGAGTAGCCTTAATTTTTGCAACTAAAGTCAGTTCATATCACAATTGGTTTTGACACTAACATAGGCAATTAAAACATCAATGACCAAAATTTGAAGCTTACTCATGTAATTTAATTGGCCATCAACTACTTTGGGCAATCTTTTGAATTACCTACTAGTCAGAGGTACGTGCCGTAGTATAGTTGACTAATTTTTGGTTATTTTCGGAGATATCACTAATTAAATCTTATTTAGTAAAACTTCTTAAATAGAAAACTTTAAAATTACAATGAAAAATAAACAAATTAAAAAAAAAAGGAAGTTAGAAACAAAAAGAGAAATTATTCATCATTAACAACCAATATAAATTATTTCAAATTTAAACACACACATACATTAACAAACTATCAAGATATTGTTG
>CAIGRL010026851.1:0-16257 GCA_903798325.1 Fraxinus xanthoxyloides
GGCAACCCGATGACGTTTCTTACCGTCCCCACGTCGTATTCTACTTACAGTAAGTTCCTATCTTGGCTCACTTTTGAGGTGTGAGATCTCTGAGGAAGAGTGGGACATAATAAGCCAGCTCTACCGAACGCCACACCTAGAAAGGAGCTTCAAGGAGATTATCTACCAGAACACTCACTTGTTCTACACGGACTGATGTCGAGCCAAGGTATATACCTTACTTCAGCCCTTTTCACTTCTTTATTCTTATCTGAAAATACTTAGTGATTTTGCCTAGTTAGCAGAGGACTTCGCGAGAAAGAAAGCACCGAGACCTGACTTCACAACGATCCATAAGACGGTGACAGAGGCGAAGATGCTTAGAACAAGCTCGACTGCTTTCAAGAAGCAGTCAGAGTGTCTGCTTACCCGCAGCAGGGCTGGACAGCAGCCTGCCAGGAGAACGAGACGGAGGAAGGAGCCTTTTTCGTCAAGAGAAAAAAGAGAGTTGGCCCACCTGGGGCCTCTACTTTGGCTCCATCCAGTGCAGTTCCTCCTTCTCCATCCGACGCCGGGGTGACCGTGGCGGCCCCTTCATCTATTCCTCAGGCCATTGTGCCTATAACTACTTATTTTGTCAAGGGCCCGGCTAGAAAGAGGCAGAAGAGGCCGCAACCACTTCGGCCCGAGGCAAGGCCATCGATTTTCTAGGAGCAAAGATGAAGATCTTCTTGAGGCAGTTTTGAAAATGCTGCCTCCTGAAATTGCTTCCGCAGCTCGAATCCATGGAAAATACTAGACCAAGGATTGGAAAAATCAGCCGCCTCGTATGAAGTGGATGATCTGCTGGGTGCCAACAATGCTTGTGCGGCTAGGGCCCTAAGTATGGGTACCGCGGCAGAAGACTTGGTCTGAGGCCTCTACAAGCGTAATGACGAATTGGAGGGTAAGAGCAAAGCCTCGGGCTAGTGGAAAGAAGAGTTTGCCAAGGCAAGGAAATAGGCTGAAGAGGCGGAGGAAAAATGGATAGCGGCTACTTCGAAGTTAGACACGGATGAAATCCAAGTCAATCGGCTGAAGAAAGAGCTGCACGAGTCATCTTCTCAAGAGGATCGACCAGTCTAACGAGCATCAAAGGCTCGCCTCTGAGATCCTAGTGGAGGTTAATAAAGAGAAGGCCGAGCTAAAGAAGCTCTCTGAGGCTCAGGCTGACGAGATTGATTCTTTGATGGCGGAGACAAGGTCAATAGCAAGGCAGCAATCCAGAATTACAAGGACAATTTTGATAAAATGCAGGAATATGATGACTTCACAAATTACTGGGCCTTCTGGGCCATCAAGGAGATGATGTCTCGCCTGTGTGAGAAGCACCTAGATCTGGACATCGAATTCTTTGAGAAAGAGTTCGGTGGCCCCACTTGAGGTAGCCCAGTAGCCGAAGAGAAGGAGGAGGAAGGGGCCCCTCAAGAAGAAGCGGGAGCCGGAGCGATCATAAATGTAGATTAGGCTCTGTGTCCTTCTTTTGGTTTTGTAATGGCTTCGACCTCTTTCCGTGATTAATGAAACTCATCTTCTTCCAAGTGTTGTCGCCTCACTTTACTTTGTTTATTTTGCACAAGTAATTACTTCCTCTAGACTCACTTCGAATAAGCAGTATTAAATTGTTCCAAGTATAACCGCATCGACCAACAACTTAATAAAATGAATGAAGCCAATAAAGAACAAGTAACATCGCATCGGCCTTACTTAACCACTTAATAAAATGGAAGAAGCTAATGGAAAACAAGTAATATCGCATCGGTCTCGCTTAACCACTTAATAAAATGGAAGAAGCTAATAAAGAACAAGTAATATCGCATCAGCCTCGCTTAACCACTTAATAAAATTGAAAAAGCCAATAAAGAACAAGTAATATCACATCGACCTCGCTTAACCATTTAATAAAATGGAAGAAGCCAATGGAGAATAAGTAATTTCGCATCGGCCTTAAGAGGCTCTCATGCTTGTGTTCAAAATATTCTACTTTGTAAGAGGTAGCGCCGTACTACCTCTGGTTGCGTAGATGACCTCGAAGGTGACCCCTTTGGAGGAGCTCGCACCTCAACAAGGCTGTTTTGATATGTGCACTTTCTATTTCGTCAAAGATGGCACCTGCACCGCCTCTGACTACGCAGAAGTCCTTGAAGGTGACTCATTTGGGGGAGCCACACCTTAGCAAGGCTATTTTTATAAGCGCACTTTCTATTTCATCAAAGAGGCACCCGTACTGCCTCTAACTACACAGAAGTCTTTGGAGGTGACTCCTTTGGGAGAGATCGCACCTTGGCAAGGCTGTTTTAATATGTGCACTTTCTGTTTCGTCGAAGATGGCACCCGCACTGCCTCTGACTACGCAGGAGTCCTTGGAGGTGACTCCTTTAGGGGAGCTCACACCTTGGCAATGCTGTTTGAATGGTCTCGTGTAAGAGCGAGGTGGAACAGAAATTAGTTTATTCATTTGATTACGATATTTACAAGGTTACAAGCTTTCTACTGGTAGTTCTTCCTCGGGTGCTCGATGTTCCAGAGGTGAGACATCATCTTTCCCTCCAGGTCCTCGACTGTGTAAGTCCTATGTCTGATTTCCTGTACGATTTTATATGGGCCTTCCCAGTTTGGCCCTAAAGTCCCTTTGCCAGGATCTTTGGTCGAAGGAAAAATCCTGTAGAGCACCGGTCGCCAATGCGAAACACTCTTTTCTTCACTTTGGCATTATAGTAACGCATCATCTTGCGCTGGTAGGAAGCGAGTTTGGCTTGAGTGTCAGCTCTCTTCTCTTCAAGAAAATCCAACTCAATCCTCCTCAAATCATCATTTG
Organism: Fraxinus xanthoxyloides; assembly: GCA_903798325.1. NCBI lineage: Eukaryota > Viridiplantae > Streptophyta > Magnoliopsida > Lamiales > Oleaceae > Fraxinus > Fraxinus xanthoxyloides. Next base: position 2,837 of record CAIGRL010026851.1, read on the forward strand.
TTACCTCATTGAAGTGGATGCGATGAGGAGAGTGGACACCAATCTCTACGAGGCTCGTAGCCTCGGCTCCATAATTCATGGAAAAAGGAGTTTCCAGTAGCTGTTTTACAGGTAGTTCTGATGGCCCACAGGACCTGGGGGAGTTCATCGACCCAGCCCCTTTGGAGGTGTCCAATTTTCTTTTCATGGTGAGCTTGATGGTTTTGTTGGCTGCCTCGATCTAGCCATTTGCTTGAGGATGGTGAGGTGAAAAGAAATGATTCCTGATGCAGAGCTCATCGCATAATTCCCGGATCTTTCTGTTGTCGAACTGTTTGCCATTGTCTGAGACCAGGGAATGAGGTATTTCAAACCAGCATATGATGTTATTCCAGATGAATTTGGAGGTGTTTGTTTCAGTAATCTTGGATAGAGGCTATGCTTCTACCCATATGGTGAGTAGTCGACAGCAATAATGGCGAAGCGAGCGTTTGCTCTCCCTTTAGGCAGGGGGTCGATGAAATCCGCACCCCATTTGGCAAATGGCCAAGGATGGACACAACAGTAAGTTCTTGGGATAGCTACCTCTGTACGTGGGAGAAGCGTTGGCACTTGTTACATTTGCGCACGAATTCAATTGCTTTCCTTTTCAGGGTGGCCAATAATACCCTTACCGTAGTATTTTGTGTGCCGGGCAGGTCCGCCGGAGTGATTTCCACAAATACCTTCATGGACTTCCCTTAGGATGTAATTCGCCTCTTCTCCCCCTGTACATCTGAGAAGGGGAGATGAGAAGCTGCCGCTTATACAAAATATCATCCTACAGGACGAAGTGAGCGACTTTCCTTCAAAGCCTTCATGCCTCAGCTGCATCCTCCGACAAAGTTTGTTTTCTCAAGTAGGCCTAAATACATCTAAGGTGGAGTACTCTCAATCCACATCAGATCTTCCCCCCTCTTGATGGAGGGCTCAACTAGGTGCTCATTCGAAACTACCTTGAGTAGCTCCGAGTCTTTGCTACTGGCCAGTTTTGATAGAGCGTCCGCATGAGAGTTCTTCTGGCGTGACACCTAAATCAGCTCAACCCTTTCAAAGTTGGGTAGGGAATTTATGACCAGCTTTAGGTAGGTTGCCACATGCTTGTCTCTGGCTACAAAGTTTTCATTTACCTAGTTAACCACCAACTATGAATCGCTACTAATAACCAATCTTTTTACTTGCAACTCCCTGGCTAACCAATTAGGAGAGCCTCATATTCGGCCATGTTATTGGAAGCCTTGAATCCCAGCCTTACGGCACAATTAAGCTTGTGCCCTTTTGGGCTCTCCAACACAATACTAGTTTTCATTTATCTAGTTAACCACCAACTATGATTCGTCTCGAAGTGGGAGGTTTTGCTGGCTTCATGTTCACCTCAACTTCAGGGGCTTTAGCAAACTCTGCAACAAAATCATCCCGGGCTTGACCCTTGATCACTCTTCGAGGTTTATACGTTATGTTGAATTCACTGAGCTCAACCACCCATTTCATAACCTTCCCGGGGCGTTTGGCTTCTGCAGGACTTGCCTCAATGGAAAATTCATCAAAACTTGAATGTTATGGGCCTGGAAATATGGCCTCAGCTTTTGAGAAGCGGTGACCAAAGCAAGAGCCAACTTCTTCATGTCTGGGTATCGCGCTTAGATTGGCAATTGGTGCGTTTCTTCTTCCTGCACAAGCACCGAGCTGATTGAGTCATCTGCTACTGCCAAATACAACAACAAGGGCTCTCTTTCCTTTTGCTTGCTGAGAAGGGGTGTTCATCCTATGTAGTTTTTTAACTCTTGGAACACCTCCTTACACTCCAGGGGTCTATTGGAACTTTTTGCCTTATTTGAGGATTTTGAAGAGGGGTAAACACTTTTCAGTGGCCCTTGAGATAAAGTGATTGAGTGCGGCTACCCTACCTGTCAATCATTGCACCTCTTTAGGCTTTCGTGGCAACCTCATTTCGACTAGAACTTTGATTTTCTCTAGGTTGGCTTCAATTCCCTTCTCAGTGTTTGGAAAGCCTCGTCTAGGTGTTTAATATGCTCTCTCGCTCGAAGGCTCTTCACAAGCATGTCATCAACACAAACCCCCATTATTTTGTCGAGTTGATCAACAAATATCTTGTTGACTAACCTTTGGTACGTAGCCCTAGCGTTTTTTAGGTCGAAGGGCATTACCTTGTAGTAATACAGCCTTTTATCCGTAATGAAAGAGGTGCTGTCCTCGTTGCCTGTGAACATGGGAATCTGATTGTAGCCTGAATAGGTGTCCATGAAACTTAGCAATTCATGCTCAACGTTGAATCCACTAACTGGTCGATTCGTGAGAGTGGGAAACTATCCTTTGGGTAGGCCTAATTGAGGTTAGAGAAATCAATACAGACCCTCCACTTGCCGTTGTGCTTCTTCACCAGAATGGGATTTAAAATCCACTTTGGGTAGTTGGCTTCACAAATGAAGTCATTGTTGATGAGCTTCTTCACTTCTTCTTTCAGGGCTTCATATCTTTCGGCATTTAACGCCCGTCTCTTCTGGCTATGTGGAGTGCAATTTGGGTCGATCTGCAGGTGGAGGCAACTAATTTTCGGATCTATTCCAATCATGTCTTTGTGCTTCCATGCAAAGACATCCACATTCTTCTGAAAAAAGTCTTTTAGTGTTTCCTTAGCCTCTTTTTCTATTTCTTTTCCGACCTGCAGGACCTTAGATGTATCCTACGGGTCTACTGGGAAGGTCTCCAGCTCTTCCATTGGAGCGGTTTGAGAATCTAATTCAATTACCCTGGGATCCAATTCTTCCGGGGATACTTTAGGTCTGGCTTCTATCATTTCAGCATCCAACACCATGTTGACTCGCGGTTCGACCTTTCTTAGAGAGTTGAGTAGCGCTCCCTAGATCCCATCTAATCACCCCGGACGGTTGCAATTCCACGTTCTGTGGGAAACTTCATACAGAGATGATGGATGAAAGTTACTGCCCATAATTCTTCCAGGGATGGTCTTTCCAAAACTTCATGGTAGGCGGATCGATGGTCAACAACTAAAAATTCATGAAATGGTGCGCCACCTGGGGCGGAGTCCCCATTTCGACAGCCAAAGTAATTTTACCTCTAGGAATGATGCTATCTCCGGTGAACCCATAGAGAGGCATGTTAGCTTATGATCTATTGCCATTTTATCAAAAGCCGTGTCGAATAAGATGTTTACCAAATTGCCATTATGCACTAGCATGCGTTTCAGCCCGTTGCGGGCAACTATGGCTCTGACAACTAGGGCGCCGTAATGTGGGAAGTGCACACCTGGCGCATCTTCCTGAGTGAATGTAATGGGCTCCACAGTCTTGCTACCTAAATATTGGCTCACTATCTAGCTGGTCATTGGTGGACTTCTCGCTTCTCTGGTATAATTTCTTTGGGCATTTTTTTATTCACCCCCTACATGGGGCCCTCCAATGATAGTGTCAATTTCTCAGATGGACCGATGTTCGTTAGACACAGTTGAGTCCCTCATGGGACGCTATCCGTTTGGGGCCTTTCCTCATCCTCGTTTCTATTGTTGTGGGGCGAATGTCGCCTTGTCCTACCTTTTCTTGGAGAGTTCCTCTCTGTGTTACCCTGGCAGTGGTCATCCCTTATGTTATGAGGGTTGCTTGCAGGCCGGTTCGCGCCTCTACATTCACTTGTGTCATGACCATAGTAACGATGAAAAGTGCAATAAGGCCGCAGTTCTCCTTAGGACCTATCTCTAGGCCCACTACCTCGTCCTCTATTCCTAGCCGAGCTGTCATGTTGGGTCTAACATTTTCATAAGCCAAAGTAGACACTGCATTAGGTGTGGCAGTGGCTAGAGCTTGTCCCGAAGTGGGAGCCACAGCGTGCCCGATTTGAGTCCATTGTTGGTTTACTATTTGAGATGTAGGTCCTCTACCAATTTGCCTCTGAGATGGAGGGAGTCCCTAGGTGGCTCTGTTCCTGTGGTTAATCATTTCTTCATTGAAAATCTCAATCTTCATCATCTCTACCAACTCATCATATGTGGAAGGATTCTTGCTTCGGACATCCCTCCAAAACAGGGTGTTCATGTTCAAACCTCCTTTTAGAGCCGAAAGGGCTTCTTAGTCTGTCACTTGTTTGCAGTAAGTTACTTCATCGGTGAAGCGAACCAGGTAGCTCTTCAGAGTTTTCCCTACTGCTTGCCTCATGTCTTGCAAGCGCTGTATTGGAGCTTCTTCCTCTTTCTTCAAAAGGTATTGGTTTAGAAAAGCCTTTTTCAGGTCTGACCAACTCCTTATGTTGAGTAGTGCCAATCTGTTATACCACACTTCAGCAGCTTCGCCGAGAGTTAGATGGAATGCCCTACATTGCAAGGCTGGCGAGGCACCTCTGAGGCTCATTTGCATTTTGTACTTGTTGAGATACTTCTCTGGGTCGCACTTCCTTCATATTTGGGAATCTTAAGAGGGACAATGTTAGGAGATATCAGAAAGGTGCAAAGCTCCCCGGAGAAGGGCAGATTGTCATCATCATCATCAAGCTCATATGACTTGCATGGTCCGTCAGAATTATTTCCATCAACTGCCGGGCGAGGTGGGAGTTGGGCAGCTTCACCTTTTTTCCCCCAATCCACCATATTTCGCCTTTCTTGCCTATTTGTAGGCGGATGGGCCTGTATTTGGCTTTGTGCATGCTCTTGTTGGCGGGCCGTTTGGTGTGCGGGCTGGTTCCTATCTCTAGGCACCCGTCCGATTTGATCAAATACGCTGGCAGACCTCTAAGGTTGCTCTTCATATTCCGGAGGGAAGTTTCCCTCCCCAACAGGGATGCCGCCAGCCGACGCGGCTGTGTAGTTAGAAGTGTTCATTCCCACTTCCCTTTCAATAAGAACTTCTCCTTGAGGACTTAAATAAGTTCTCCTGCTAGATTCTGCCTTAATTCGCCTATTGGCTGAGTGTTGAGGATTTTGTAGAGCTTGGAAACCACCTGGTCTTGTACTCGCATGAGAAGTTCCTGCATGGCAGCATTTTGAGCCGTGGTGTTCCTCATGTTCGTAGCCATACTAGCCACTTCGGCAGCTAGTTGGGCAGTTCTGTTGCCTCTGCGAAGACGGTGGTGGGTCGCTGATGTGTGACATTTTGGGAAATCTCTTCTTCTTTCTCCTTGGGTTTACTCCTTCGTCCCTGGAACTCATGGTTCGATGTGGGATGCCTCTTCTTAGCAACAAACGTTGATGTGTAGCTAATACTTTTCTCAAGAACCGATCCCTTTTTTAAGGGAGAATATCAACAGGTTATTCGAATAAGCTTTTTGAACAGGTTATTCGAATAAGCTTTTTGGTGGGAAGACTCGTGGTTTAAGTAAGTTTTCCACAGAATAAGTCTTCAAAAAATGGCCCCAACACGTAGCCAACATAATAAGTCTTCAAGTCAACTCTTCCCTGCACACGTAGCATATCGTTAGTCACCCATGACCTTTCCCCAGAAGGGATGGGAGTGGCTGTGAGCACTCCAATGGTCAAGTCAGTTTGAAGTTCAACCAGAAATGGTTCGCCGACAATGAAACACTCGCCAGGAAGCCGATGATATAAAGGGTAAGGGTAAAGTGTTAGTATTTAAGGAGGAGAATGATACTTGAGTTTGCAATGTGGGGAAAAATGGATCCGGATCCTTCTTCTGACACAAGGAAGGGATATTTATACAAAGGATGGAAGAGTAAAGACGTTGGATGAGGAGACACGTGTTATTAGATCCTTGGGGCTCATCCCATCCTAGGTGTCAATCCATCCCTCCATAGGTTGGTTGGCATTGAATGTCTCTAATAAATGCAGCTGAATTGACCGTTTGAGTCCTGTCACACGTCCCATCAATCAGTAATGGATTTGACTTTGGAAAGATCTTTCTACAAGAGATCCTTGCTGGGGCGAGACGAGACATGTGATAAGTTGTAGAAGCGGAGTGTGGGCCTTTGCATCCGTGGTGGCTTGTAGATGAATTCGGCTCTTCTGTTGGGCGTTCGTTTGGTTCAACCTTCGTGTATCCACTTTGGCTTATGCAATTAGCTCGTCCCATGCGCAATTACCTCGTCCACCAAGTGGCGTGGTGTGGATCACCTCTATTGACACGTGACGGATGAGGTGGCGGGTCCGACACAGACCCGTAACATAAATAATATTTTTACTTTCGAAGAGTAAATTCTTGTATAATTTATTATAATAATATTTGATTACTCCTAAAGAGCATGTTATAATTTCCAATACTACAGAAGAATATTGACATATTTCTTTTGAAGCAGCAATAATAAAATACAATTTGCTCTCGAAATAGCATATATTTAAATTCATGTTTATCTTCGACAGAAAGCATATAACTAAGTCATGAGAGCATTGATTAATTTGACTACTTGAATGATATATGNGACTACTTGAATGCTATATGATTATATAATGTTTAATAATATTTTTCAAAGTTCAATTTTGATTTTACTATTTGACATGACAAGTGAGACCATCTCTGGATCAATAATGACACGAAAATAAAAATTCAAATGAATATTTAACGAAGAACTAGAAGATTCTTCAATCCAATGAATTTTTATATATTATTTGTTCTTTTTATCGTCAATTGACTATTAAACATCACTAGCTAAAATAGGGAGTGAATTTTCTGTATTTTTGAAAATTAATTAGGATGATATATAGGGCTCTGTCAACATCCGCGTCTACCATTCAAATATTAATTATATCTAATAAATTTGATACAAATATTATATGATTGCACATTGTTCGCAACTTGAAATTTGTGAAAGTACTGCTCAAATTATGAGCATAATTTTCTGATTATACAATTAAGAGGCGTGTCTTGTTAATGCAAGCGATCATAAATTTCAACATTTTAATAAGTGTTAGTTGAGATATTGATAAATGGTTTAACACTATTGTTTGTTAAACGCCTCCAATTAATTTAATTGAGAACAAAATACTTCTCATTTCTATTTGAGGAAAACCATTGCACTTCATGCCCATATCATAGTTCTCCCAGTTACAACTTAATTTATGGTCGGAGGCTAATTTTCCCATCAAATTATTTCGATAGTGCAATATATGTAAAACTGATCCGTCACTATGCTATAAGATGAAAAGTAAAGAATATTGAGAATAAGTGAGTAGTTTGAATTTTTATCTCAAATGGATGATATTTTATAAAGCGGTCTGCTGATTGTCAAATTGACTGGGCAATTTTCTTAGCATTAGGGAAAGGAATTAAGAAGCTTAAAATAAATGTATAAATGCATCATAATCTAAATCCTCGTTCATTTAAATGCATTTACTACTAATAAGTGTGTTTTTGCACACTTATTTGATACTTAAATATACTTATTGTTGATAAAAATGAGAGAATTTTTACTTATAATTATGACCTTATTGCGTTTGTAGATAAAAATCAACCAAAGGAAAGAGAACAAGACAAAAGGAGAGAAATGGATTAAAATTATGCAAAATTGTGAATGTGGAGACCAATGTGAACAAAGCAAAAAGTTGAAGGATCTTGGATGCAATTTATGAAGGGCATAATTGGTATGCAAGTCAAATTTTGAGGACCAAATTTTACAAGATCGAAGTTGAGGGACTTGACGTGCAATTACCTAGGGACTTGGTTGCAAACTTAAAACCAAGAAAATGGTTTTTTAAATAGAGACATGGGCGCCTAAGAGCCACTTTTATAAAATTTGGGGACCCTTTCGCCTCTTTTAAAAAACTTTGGGGACCAAAGTCGCAATTTCTAAATAGAGTTTTTTTTTTTTAAAAACCCAGCAGCGTGTTTGTAGTTTCTTCCTTCCTTTCTCTACTGGCTAGTTCTTTTTTTTTCCCCCTTAATTTTCTTTCATTTCATTTTCTTTTCTTTTCATTTGAACTTCTTGCAATTTTGGGAGCAAAATCAATTGCACAAGGAGAATACATTCAAGAATTTGGAGAAATATTTGGGAAAGTCAAGGCCAAGCTTTGAAAAAAATGATTTTGTCTATAACTTTGTATTTTCTCAACTATTTTGTCATATTTGTAATGTATTGTTATAAACATTATCCTTTTTATCATTTGTATTAAATGAGCTAAGTATTTTTGTTGGGATTTATGGTAGTGACTTAACCTAATTTTAATATTTGCCTTTTAATGTTAAAATGCTTATTTTTATGTGTATTTATTATTGTGTTGAATGCTTTTCATTTATTTGGGCATTAAATAATTGAGTTTAGTGATTTGACATCGTTCGAGAGAAGATTGTACATTTTAGACAAAATAATAAACACTCTAGATTTGTGTAGGGGATAGAGATATACCCCTAACCTTAAGTGACCCGTTGAGCTATTTTCATAAATATTTAATGTGACTATTTGATTTTAATTGACATATAGATATAGTCGGTAAACCGACCAATTATGACTAATTTCGCTCAAGAGAGGTAATTAACTTCATGTATAAGCAGGTAATGACCATATGTTAGGGATCTAAGCCACATTAGTTTTGTTGTACTTAAAAGAATATTTTTTCACTTGGTGAATGTTAGGCCTCATTTCATAGCCTTTTTTACTCGAGTTATTAAGTCTGTTGGGGTATCTCGAAACCTGGTACACTTTAGTCTAAACAACCGGGGAGTTATCGACCTAAAACTCGCTACAAGGGGAGTAAGAAAGCTTAAGGTAGTGGGGTCAATCATGAGCTTCCATTGAAAATTTTGATGAAATTGGGCAATTGTATTTGATGTTTAGGCTTAGATAACTAGTTGGTTTGAATTACTTAGGAGAAGCTTAAATGTCAAAGCCCTCACATAGTAGAGAATCATCACGTGGATAGATTTTTCTTTCATTTCATTTTCTTTTCTTTCCATTTGAACTTCTTGCAATTTTGGGAGCAAAATCAATTGCACAAGGAGAATACATTCAAGAATTTGGAGAAATATTTGGGAAAATCAAGGCCAAGCTTCAAAAAAGGGATTTTATCTATAACTTTGTATTTTTTCAATTATTTTGTCATATTTGTAATGTATTGTTATAAACATTCTCTTTTTTTTATCATTTGTATAAAATGAGCTAAGTATTTTTGTTGGGATTTATGGTAGTAACTTAACCTAACTTTAATTAATTTTAATATTTGCCTTTTAATGTTAAAATGTTTATTTTCATGTATATTTATTATTGTGTTGAATGTTTTCATTTATTTGTCCACTAAATGATTGAGTTTAGCGATTTGTATATCGTTCGAGAGAATATTGTATGTTTGGGCTTAGATAACTAATGTGTTTGAATTACTTAGTATAAGCTTAAATGTCAAAGCACTCATATAGTGGAGAATCATCACGTGGATATATTTTTGACATTGTCAGTTAAACCCAACCAAACTAGAGTGGAAAAGTAAATGAGTGATTCGAGAGCAACCTTTAATTTACACTTGGGAGAAGAAAGTAAATATATATTTAAAGAGTGTGAATTTCACGATAGGGAAATGAAATATTTGACCATAAAGGGTTGGGTTGAAGCCAATTTGAATATTTTTCCATCTTGGCAACTTTTTCTTAATGTAGATAATAATTGGAAGTGGCGATGCACACATACATTGATCAAACATTGGATAATTTTTGCGAGCATTGTTTGGAGCATATTTGTGAAATAATTATACAATTTTGCATTTGTTGATTATTATGGCAAGTAATCTAATGTGGTTAATCTTTATCATGTATTACTTGATTGTAATAATAGATAATCTTGCTCAGGACGAGCAAGAACTTAAGTTTGGGGGTATTTGATAAGTGTGTTTTTGCACACTTATTTAATACTTAAATATACTTGTTCTCGATAAAAATGAGCGAATTTTTACTCACAATTATGTAATTACTACGTTTGCAGGTAAAAATCACCAAAAGGAAAGAGAACAAGACAAAATGAGAAAAAAGGATTAAAAGTGTGCAAAATTGTGAATGTGGGGACCAATGTGAACAGAGCAAAAAGTTGAAGGATCTTGGATGCAATTCATGAATGACATAATTGATATGAAAGTCAAAATATAAGGACCAAATTGTACAAGAACAAAGTTGAGGGTCTTGACGTGCAATTATCTAGGGACTGGCTACAAACTTAAAACTAAGAAAATGGTTTTTGGATAGAGACATGGTCACCTAAGCACCACTTTTATAAAACTTTGGGGACCTTTTCGCCACTTTTTAAAAATTTGAGGACCAAAGTTGTAATTTCTTAATAGGGGTTTTTTTTTAAACCCCAGCAGCGTGTCTGTGGCTTCTTCCTTCCTCTCTCCCTATAGCTAGTTCTTTCTTCTATTTTGTTTTTTGTTTTTTTTTTTTTTTTAAATTTATTTTTTTTTATTTTTTTTTTTTTTAGTGCAAAGGTTTTTTTTTTTTTTTCATTTCATTTTCTTTTCTTTTCATTTGAAGTTCTTGCAATTTTGGGAGCAAAATCAATTGCACAAGGAGAATACATTCAAGAATTTGGAGAAATATTTGGAAAAATTAAGGCCAAACTTCAAAAAGGGATTTTATCTATAATTTTGTATTTTTTCAATTATTTTGCTATATTTGTAATGTATTGTTATAAACATTCTCCTTTTTATCATTTGTATAAAATGGGCTAAGTATTTTTGTTGGGATTTATGGTAGTAACTTAACCTAACATTAATTAATTTTAATATTGCTTTTTAATGTTAAAATACTTATTTTTATGTGTATCATTTGAGAGAAGATTGTACTAGACCAAATAGTAAATACTTTAGGTTTGTGTAGGGGATAAAGATATACCCCTAACTCTAGGTGATCCGTTGAGTTATTTTCACAAATATTTAATGCAACTGTTTGATTTTAATCGATATAGAGATATAGTAGGTTAACCAATCAGTTATGATTAATTTCGCTCGAGAGAGATAATTAACTAAACTTGAAAAATCGGGTCTAACATAGTAAGTAAGTAATTTATGACTTGGCTTGTGGAGAAATTAATTAGGCGATGGTTAAGCGAAACTTTGAATCCCAACCACGTTTTCCTTCCGAAAATCTCAAATGTTTATATTTTCTTATTTCTTAGATTTTAGTTAATTTTCCAACATCAAATTCTATTATGTGTTTGTCTTTTTTGTTAAATTTAAATTGACTAATGTTGTGTAATCGAAAGTAAACATTCCTCGAGGGATCGACAACCCGAACTCAAAAAGTCGACTTTATTATTTGAACGCGACCTGTGCACTTGCGGTATATTATTTTATTGAACATTGACCGAAGAGATTAACAATCTCATACACCAACTTTAAATGCTCCAACTCGAATTGACTCCTTTAAGGACAATTCGTTAATATTATATTTGATAAATTTATGGCACACTTGAAGCATGATGATATTCGGTTCTCATATAAAATTCTTCAAACGAAAGTAAAATAATTAGTAAAGATGATCCTATTAAAGAAGCATATACTCAGAAGAGATTTAAGTACCTAAAATAATGAAAATTGAGATATCTTCATTATGGAAAAAGAAATAGAATCAAAAAAGAAAAGAAAAAGTTGTCGACAACATTTTCGCATATGAAGTACTGCATCATATTATGAATAATGAGGAATCAAAATAAATTCGTTGAAACATATCGATCGAAGTAATGATTAGCCAAATAAAATGATGCAATCATATTAAAATTGAATTTACGAAAGAAATTTGAAGTTTTTAAATGCGATTCTAGTAAAATTAGATTTACTAGAGAAACCTATAATTTCTGAATATATACTCTGAACACCCAAAGGTGTATACTTATGCTAAATAAAAATGAAAAAAGTAAAGTCGCAATATGAAATGTACGATTCTTTACACAATAAATTTCGCGAAGAATTGTATAAATAAATAAATTATTATGTAGTGGATGTAATCACAAGTCTTTATTTTATTAGTCTGACAATGAAATTTAATATGCATATAATAAATATAATTATAGCCAACTTATCTTACATAGACCTTTCCCATTTTTTCAAAATACATTTTTTCTTTCACTTCTTTTCAACCATACATTTTTCAATAAAATAATATTACAAGTAAATCTAAAGAAATTTCTTATCTTTTAACCACACATTTTTCATCAATCTACTATTCCAAAATATATTTTGCACAAAAAATGGGGCTCAAACATGCCCATAGTTTTAAATACTTTCATTGAAGGATTTTATGCATGAAACATATCATTCAAGTAATATTATCACAAGGGGAGTATATAAGTGTTATACTCTTTTTCCCTTGATCAAGGTCTTTCCCCCGTTGGATTTTCCGGCAAGGGTTTTAACAAGTCAATGAAGCAGAGTTCTCACTGGCCCGTCCCTCTATCCAACCACCATTTACCGATCACTATCCAATAGGTCCAATCAACCATTGTTCAGCCAAGTACCGTTCTTTCTGTCTCCACACATTCTTAGCCTACCGCTTCGCCTAGTAATGTGAGTGCACATCTAGCGCAACTCATCGAGTTAATGAAGTAGAGTTCACAAAAATTGGAGTAGAGAATGTCGTTGTGCCTGTAGAGAATCAAGAACTCCAAGAAATGGTAGAATTATTGGCATCCGATCTGACTTTGGTACGCCAGTTGTCACACATTTTATGCAACGTGAATTATACCGCAAGTGTATGGTATCAAGTTTTGTAATATAGTAATAGAGCTGAGTGTCGAACCGACATGGATTGTAATTTAATCCTCACCAAATATTATAATTATTTTAGCTTTTGCTTTATCTAGACAAACCAAATTTCAATTCAGAGTTTGTTCTAAAATAATATGAATGTGTGATTATTCAAATGGAAAGAAAACAATTTAAAGGAGAATATTAATGCGAGAAAGCCTAGGGAATGATTTCACCTCACTATCAATTATGATTCAATTATGTTTAGCTATTCTAATCAATTTTCCCATGTTTGAAAACAAGAATCCTAATATATTTATCTCCCCTCTCTCGAGTTCCGGAAAGAAATTAATCCTAAATTTCAATTCCAATAACTCTATTCCGAATTAAAATCAAAGATTTATCGANAATGGAAAGAAAACAATTTAAAGGAGAATATTAATGCGAGAAAGCCTAGGGAATGATTTCACCTCACTATCAATTATGATTCAATTATGTTTAGCTATTCTAATCAATTTTCCCATGTTTGAAAACAAGAATCCTAATATATTTATCTCCCCTCTCTCGAGTTCCGGAAAGAAATTAATCCTAAATTTCAATTCCAATAACTCTATTCCGAATTAAAATCAAAGATTTATCGAGTTCATGATTCTTTTATGGAGTCAGTTTCATAGATATTATACCTTCTCCTGAAACCTACAAAATCTATGTTGTGTCAATCCTACGTTCACGTCTAAATTCCCTTATCTCGAGTGCCGGAATTGACTAG
>CAIGRL010026924.1:0-13829 GCA_903798325.1 Fraxinus xanthoxyloides
CACACACACACACACAAATAATTGACACCAAACAAGGACTAAACCAAAATTGACTAATCTTGCTCTTGTTTGAGCTCCATTATTTGAAAAACATTGATTTTTGAAAAATATATGGTTAGAAAGTAATGATTTTATTTATTTATTTATTGTGTGTTTGACTGATATTATTGAAGAAATAATGTATTTTAAATAGTGATATGATGAGAAATATGTGGGTAAAAAGTAAGGAAAAATTATTGATGTGATGAAAAATATTATTTTATTAAAGAATATGTGGTTGAAAATGAGTTTTGAAAGAATATATTTTAAAAGAATGTGTGTCAAACAAAGATTTATTTGTAATATTATTTTATTGAGATAATGTGTGATTGATGAGAGTAGAAAAAAATGAGGCTCTGTTTGGTACGACTTAAAATCTAATTAAAATTGAAAATATAGTCGTTATTGGGTCTCACTCGTCTAATAAAAGTAACAATAGCGGCTATATTTTCAATTTTAATCCGATTTTAATCTCTACCAAACATCCTTTAAATGAGTTATAATTTTATTTATTTAATTGAACCCATAAATTAAGATCATGAGTGTTGTCACAAACATCATCAAATATTAAATAGTATAAAAAGTGATTATTAGATTGCAGAGTGAATCTTTTTGGGAAAATTGTACTTGGAATCCTAAACCTTAGAAGGTTGTGCCGATTGAATCTCGTACTTTTGATTTCTAGCATCAAGTGTTCCAAGCTCACAAACGTCTGAATTCCAGNGGATATCAATGTGTAGTGAGTACAACATTTAGGCACCGTTTGGTACGGCTTAAAATGTAATTAAAATTGAAAATATGGCCGTTATTGGACCCCACCCGTCTAATAAAAGTCAACCATAACGGCTAATTTTCAATTTTAATCCCTACCAAACACCCTCGAAATAAAATTTATTTGGGGCCAAACATGGACTTTGCCCATGTTTGATTCACATTCTTTCAAAACTCATTTTCAACCACACATTTTTCAATAAAATAATATTTTCCATTATATTCAGAATTTTTCCTTATTTTTTAACTATATATTTCTATCATACCACTATTTAAAATACATTATTTCCTCAATAATGTACATCCAACACTCCCTTTATCTATGAGGAGGAATGCATGTTGGCCTATTAAGTATTTGGAGTAGTATTTTAAAATAATTACAAGTCCTCTTGTTGTGTAAAATATAGTGTTCTAAAAAGTGTAAAAAAGGATGAGATAGGGAAGCCAAACTCCAGGCTAGGCAAGCCTAAATGTAAAAAAAGTTTTCTTATTTAATATTATTTAAAATTTTCAATCAATCTAAAATTATTTAATAATTAAAATAATACGTACCAAACACATAAAATTATAAAATACTATATTGAAAAAAGAAAAGAAAAAAAGCGCGTCCAAGCACATAATTTTTTTTTTTTTTTAAAAAGCGCGAGACGAGATGTTTTGCGCCTAGACACCGTCTTTTAGAATACTAACAAAATCTAATATGTATTACAGTTATGTTAAGATATGATTTACAGTTTACACAACCTAGATGAGGTGGGATTGTACTTGTATGAGTTCTATAATCCTACTAGACGTAGGTTTCGTCACATCATATTCCGACACAGGTTGAGGAGTTCTAATTATTTTATAACGTTATCTCTAATATTAACAACACAACACTCACTTATATTTCATTATTTGTGATTTTTACATGATAGTAATTAGGGTGCTATAAGGGACTTTATGTAAGTGTGTGTTTGATTGATATTATTGATGAAAGAATATATTTTAAATAGTGATATGGATGGTGTTTGACCCACATTAAATTTTTCATTCTCATTCTTCTACTCATTTTCAACCACACATTCTTCAATAAAATAATATTTTTCATCACATCAATAAATTTTCCTTCTTTTTCAACCACTAACCCTCCATCAATCTACTATTCCAAAATACATTCTTCCAAAATAATATCCATCAAACATACTCATGATATGAAATATGTGGTTAAAAGTAATGAAACATTATTAATGTGATGAATATTATTTCATTGAAAAACGTGGAGTTGAAAATGAGTTTTGAAAGAATGCATTTTGAGAGAATGTGTGTCCAACATAGTTTAAATAATGGTTTGATTGGAGATTTGAGGTAAAGAGGTCTCATTGAACTGTGCTAACATTAAAACTATCATACGATAAGAACAAAATGAGCAATTTGCCAATTTTTGAGTGAAAAATAAACATGAAGAAGTCTGTTATGCAAAAACTTGATTTGCAGCAAAATGTTTATAAGTTGTTTAAATCATAAATGATAAAAATGAACGATCAATAAATGAGTAGTACGTATGATTTTCTCGAAATATATAAATAAAAATTGATTTGAGTGTTTATAATATGTCGCGATGACTCGAAAGAAATAAATAAGAAAAGAGAAGGGGTAAAAAAAAAAAAAAGAATGGATAAAATTGTAAAAGAAAACAAAAATTGAACCCTACCAGATTTGTATCAAATCCACTTTATTTATTGCTCATAATTCCGCTTTCCCGCTTCTTTAAATCTTTTGAAACCAACTCTACATATACCCCACATACGTACGCACTGATCTCCATGACTATACATACAGTTACCATTCAATATCTGCATATCTAACAATGACGAGGAAGAGGGCAGCCACATCGGCGAAGAAAGATTCACCGGCGGATGGGGCCGAAGGGAACCCGAAATGTAAAAGACAAGCTTCCTCCACCGAGCCAGAGCCCGTCGGGGCTTCCAGCTCGGTTTCGGGGTCCGTTGGAGATGTTGTCGGGGAAGAGAAAGTAGTCGAAGTGTTGAATAATGGGGACTGTGAGAGTACTTCGAAATCTCCGGTTTTGGTGGATAAGAAGGAGAAATGTAGAACGCCGGTGGAGAGAGAGTCGGAGGAAGACAATGCCCGGTTCTTGGGTAACCCGGTTCCTGATGAAGAAGCCCGTCAACGGTGGCCTCATCGGTACCAGAACGACAATCCGGTAGTAGTCCTTTATATAATGTGTATACATGATTTTGTGTATGCACGTTTGCCTGTCTTTTCATTTTCTTTTGAAGGATGAAGTAGTGATTTTTTTGGGAGCTTTACACATGGAAACTCTGTTCTGGCATTATGTTTATTTCTATGTATGGTTACAGGAAGGTATTCAAGCTAGACGTCACTTCATCCAAGCAGAGGTGGATGGTCTAGTGTTTAATCTGGAAGATGATGCACATGTAAAGGTGAACCTTTAATTTGGAACTGGGTCTTTGGATGCTAAATTAAATTGAGGGGTTGTTTGACAAATATTTTGATACAAGTTTTAGCAAATTTTGTTAATAGTTGATGAGATGTGGGGTTGAAAAATTGATAAAAGTTGTGGATCCTATAAAATGTGGGGTTAAAATTGAAGTTTGATCAATTAAAAAAAAAAAAGCATTGAATATTTTATATTGTCATACATTACTTCTTCAATCTATAGTGTTTTGAATATTTTATATGTTCATAATATTTATGGAAATTACAGGCAATGTAACTTATAATATGTGTAACATATAATGGTTTAGGCTGAGGAAGGGGAAACCTCTTACGTCTGTAAGATAATAGAGATGTTTGAGGCAGTTGATGGCTCACCTAAATTTACTGCACAATGGTATTACAGGGCTAAAGATACGGTAAGTCGTCGTGAAAATTTCTGTTCAAATTATGAAGTAATTTAATGATACAACAGTACTGAGACATAGTTCTCTTCCTTGTCAGGTCATCAAATTTCATGGCAACCTTATTGATGATAAATGTGTTTTCTTTTCTGAAGTCAAGGATGACAATCCCCTTGATTGCCTTTTAAATAAGATTAGAATTGCATTTCTACCCTTAAAAGTACGTTGGAGATGCTTATTAGTTCCTTAAAATTTTTAACCTTTTTATTCGGATCTAATATATTTTGGTAATATTCAGGTAGAATTGGATGCCCAGGAGGAATTAAGTTCAATGTGTGATTATTACTATGACAGAACGTACTTGCCTGAATATTCTTCTTTTTTAAGCTTAACTACAGGTATTGTTTTATTTATTTCCATTTATGGGTTGAACATTTAGCATATTTCATGTATTTTGATAAAATTGTCTCGAAAATTGAGACATAAAGAGTATGTTTGTTTCACAGCTATTTCTTCTCAGCAGATAATACTGCAGCTAGCAGTGAATCTGATTCTACCATCTCCAATGATGCTGACGCTGGAACAGCAAGTTGTGGTTCTGAAGTCGAAGAGCATGGCAATGTGAAAACTCTCCTGGACCTGTATTCTGGATGTGGTGCAATGTCTACTGGACTGTGCCTTGGTGCCAATACGTGTGGCGTTAAACTTGTTACTGTAAGTTATTCCTATATGCCATTTCCATCAATAATCTAGTCTCTTCGAACTTTTCTTTCTTTTGATAGTTTATGATGCCATTTTCTTAGTAATTCAACAAATCTTGCCTTGTATGAATGTAGAAATGGGCTGTGGACCTTAATCAGTATGCATGTGAAAGCCTCAAGCTGAATCACCCAGAGACAGAGGTTTACACAATCACATTTATTGCTTACACCATCTTTTATTCTGACCTTTTGCTCATTACTTATATTCGTGGGTGCAACTCTGTAAAATAGGTGAGAAATGAATCAGCGGAGGATTTTTTGTCCCTGTTGAAGGAATGGGAGAAGCTCTGTACCACCCATTTATCACCAAACAGTGAGATGGCTGATGGGAATCCCGAAAGCAGGGAAGAAGAAGATGATGATGATGAGAAAAATGAAGAGGATGATGCTGATGTGGATGATTCTGAAGTCTTTGAAGTTGAAGAAATACTTTCCATTTCTTACGGTGACCCAAATGACAATGGGAAATCTGAACTGCATTTCAAGGTACCTATGATCATGTTGCACTGAGCTTCTCAACCAGGCTTTTTTACTTGGAAAGAAGGACCATTAACTGTTACATGTTTATAACATAAACATAATTTCTCACCCATTATGATGTGGCAAACAAGTTCTGCAGATTGAAACATCATGAATTATGTATTGGATTGAATCAAAGCCCTTTTATAGACTCTAGCTCAGTTTCAAGATCACTGTGTTTGTTTTGGATAATTTTTAACACTTTGTTCTGGCCTGTTTTCTTATCTTACACTAGTTAATAAATGGAGAAACCCTCTGACACTTATAAAATGGTGCACTTTTTTCAGTTTGTGGTATTTGGTAATGTTCTAAGCGGTACTCTTTTCAATTTCTGTTTAGATTCGTTGGAAAGGTTATGGCCCTGAGGAAGACACATGGGAGCCTCTGGAAGGTTTGAGGTATTAATTAAACTGATATTTCTGTCATTAGCTTTTCGTCTTTCAAATGGATTTGCTCATGGTAAAAGCCCTTTTACTAGTGCTTGCCAAGAAAAGTTGCAGAAATTTGTCTCCAGAGGCTATGAGCTGAAGATCTTACCTTTGCCTGTAAGTTTTTGTTGCTTTTAGCACCTTGTAAATATACTTATATTTACATTGAATCAATGGCAATTTTTGCTACTGCTTAGGGGACTATTGATGTTATATGCGGGGGGCCACCGTGCCAAGGCATAAGTGGCTTCAATCGGTTTAGGAACAAGGACAATCCCCTAGCAGATGATAAAAATAAACAACTGGTTGTGTTCATGGACATTGTTGCCTATTTGAGGCCAAAATTCGTGTTGATGGAGAACGTTGTTGATATTGTGAGATTTGCTGGTGGTTTCCTCGGGAGATATGCATTAGGTCGTCTTGTCGGAATGGGCTATCAAACAAGGATGGGCATGATGGCCGCTGGTGCTTATGGGCTTCCACAATTCCGGATGCGAATGTTCATGTGGGGTGCGCTTCTGACGGAGGTAATGCTGATTATCGTTTACTCTTTATCTTTCATCAATTTTAGTCAAAAATTTGTTTTTAATCCAACACTACTGACCTTCTTTCTCGTTTATTCTGTTATATAAAATAGAGGTTGCCGCAGTATCCCTTGCCAACACATAATCTTGTTGTTAGGGGAGTTATTCCTACAGAATTTGAGGTAGAAGATGCTGTATTAATATAAGAAGTTAGTGCAGATTATTTGTTTTAATTATAAATAATAAAATGTTTACAAACCGATGCAGTCAAACACAGTTGCTTATGATGAAGGCAGTCATGTTGAACTCAAAAAGGAACTTTATCTTGGTGATGCAATATCTGATCTCCCGCCTGTATGTTTATTTGAAGTGTCCTATTATTTTTTTTTTTTTTCACGCTTTTAATGATTTGAACATTTACCTCCAGGTGGAAAACAATGAGGCACGCAACGAAATGCCATATGGTTCTGAACCTAAAACAGAATTCCAGCACTTCATAAGACTGCGGAGGGATGGTGAGCTCACGGTTTCCTAAAATATTTGGAAGTCTTTTTTAGCTGAATTTGTGCTTCTATAGATGCTTTTGCTACCATATGGTGAAAGATAGATATTGTTATTTGTATCATGTTTGTCATTATTTAGATTGGCATATTAGATAGAGAGGAGCTTATACGCACTAATTGTAGTAGCAAATAATGAATAGGAAAAAACAATTCGTTGATTTAATACGAGGAATCAACATAAACTAAAAAAAGAGTATTGATGCCTTTAATTAAAAGTAATACAAGTCTTATATAGAGACCTGTCAAACAAATACAACCTAAAACATAGAAATTAACAACAAGGTATCTCTCATGCACGTTAAATTGGAGAGAAAACTAGAAAAATGATAACAAAATATAATGATAATCTATCTAACTTGTGGCTAAAACTTAGGAAGACTTGTTGAATTCTAACTCAAAATAAGTATTTTTTTTCTGAAAATAATATTGTAACTCCAGGGTTATAGATGTAGGAGGTGTGGCGCACTTCACTCTTCACGTGTTCTCTTCTTTAATTCTCAATCCTTTTTCTTCCACTTTCTACAGTTGTGTTGTGTTTACAGTCTCTCAAAAACTTTAGAATGTTCTAGCCTACAAAAAAATCAGCCCAGAAAAAGAAATAAGAGACACCTTGAGAAGGGAAGACTAAGGAGCACACACCTTAGCCACATTAAAGTTTATGTCCTGGAATGTGCACCTCAACAAGGTATGAACTTTGGCAAATGGTAACTTAGTTATTCCCTTGAGCCACGTCTTAAGGAGTTCTTTTGAAAACAATGTTTCGTACGAACTTTAATTATGTTTTTTCTTATGCTTAGTTATCAAAATAGTTCTGCATTTGATTCTATTTGAGTCTAATCAACTTATTCTGTTTGTTGAGGACTAAATTTAGTTTAAAATGTTGTTAACATATTATGGTTTTGACACTTCGTTTTCTTGTCATTATGCATAGTTTGCTAAGTGAATCTATGTTACATAAAATTGTAGAGATGCCTGGCTCTTTGATGCCCAACTCTGAAGTGTCAGAGCATGAGTTGTATGATCATCGGCCTTATCAGTTAAATCAGGATGATTATGAGCGTGTATGTCAAATTCCTAAGAAAAAGGTACATTTTTCAGAACATGAATTTTTGAATGTTATTTATTATTATCATTTTTTTGGGACATAAGCATCAGTAGGACGTAGTTCACATGAAATTAGGGGATCTAACAACACCATTCTGGAAAGATAGAAAAGCACGTTTTGCAAGTGCCTGAGCTGATTTGTTTTGCAATGAAATATTTAGCCTACTTTTTATTTGCTGGCTATCTGCCTTTGTGTTTCCAGGGTGCCAACTTTAGGGATTTGCCTGGTGTTAGAGTTCGTACAGATAACAAAGTTGAATGGGATCCCAGCGTGGAAAGAGTAAAGCTGTCCTCTGGGAAGCCTTTGGTATGATTGACGTTATGTATTCTTAATCATACGACTGTGGAAAAGGGCTTAATTTTGTATTAAGACATTTTATCTCTGTGAAGTGTGGCATAAGCCTCGAGACTAAACGATAAAAGAAATCAAAAGAACGTAAAAATTTTAAAAAAATGTGCTCAATATACTATGAATCTTTTCAAAAAATTCATAATAAAGCTAAGTAAGAAAATTAAAAGTTTAACTTGCAAATAAACATAAAATAGATTATAAATAAATAGAAAATAATGAGTCTCAGATTAATAATCATGCAACAAATTTACGACTGCTTAGATATTTCTTATATCATTGATACTAATATGATCTTCATGAATCATTAACACCATCATTCTCATTATAAAACTTCTTTTCATTCTTTGTCATCATCTTCCAATTGCAATGGTGAGTTTTCTTTCCTATTTTCTTTCGTGTAGGTAGAAAAAAGAAAACAAAAGAATCTGTAAAACATTAGGTTATAAATAAATAATTTAAAAAGTCAAAGTCAATGATTAAATGTTTGAAAATACAAGGCAAATTGGCTAACATCTTAGTTGACTTGAGGCGTAAGCCTCTCAAATGGCTTAAAAGGTCTGGGTTTTGAGGCATCTTATGATAGCCTCAATAGGCGGGATTCAAGACGTTCAAATGATTTTTTTGAACCATTTAATTATATTATAATTTTCTTTTTCTTCTTTCTTCTTTCGCTTGATATGAACCTTTACTGGGCACAACAGGTTCCTGATTACGCAATGAGTTTTGTTCAGGGAACTTCAACAAAGTAAATGAGCATTTTTTATTTTTACTTTATTTCAGTTGCTTCTTCAAAGAATAAACTTTGCATTTCGTGTAAACTTACTTTATCATTTAATACAGGCCATTCGGGCGGTTATGGTGGGATGAGACTGTTCCAACAGTCGTTACTCGGCCAGAACCTCACAACCAGGTGCTTTATTGTTGTTTGTAAAGCTTATCATATGGGGATTTGAAAGGAAATCTTTTAAATCGTTATCATATATACTTTCTACAGACTATATTGCATCCTCTGCAAGATAGAGTTCTTACCATCCGTGAAAATGCTCGACTACAAGGCTTTCCAGATTATTATAAACTTACTGGTCCTATAAGAGAAAGGTAACTTAAAAAAGTTTTCTGACCAATAGTTATTTTGTCAACGACAACTGCTGTTATTGTAATGTTCAATATATGGAAAGAGACACCTGGTTTTTGCTCGTTGAATAACCTCCTTTTTTGTTGTTGTTGTTCAATACCTGTTTAGGTACATTCAAGTTGGAAATGCAGTTGCTGTGCCGGTAGCTCGAGCATTAGGTTATTCATTGGCATTGGCACTGAGAGGATTATCAGGAAATGAACAATTATTCAGCCTGCCAGAACAATATCCCGTGATTACAGATGTTCCTTCTCCGATGATTGTGATGATATGATGGAGATTTCCCACAAGATTCTAACGCTAACGAACTATATATGTCATGATTTTAACCCATTGTGTAATTGGATTAGTGGATCTCATCTATTTACCAACTTGTCATGGATATGTACTGTTAAATCAGAATGCTGACTGCCCATAAATTATCAAGTGTCCTAGCTTAAGAGGCTGCCTTGTAGTCGTAGTCAACGAATCAAACACGATGATCCTAAACAAATAATCAAGAAGGCTTGGTGAAAGGTCTATTATCCTGCCTTCTGAAGTACAAATACATAAAATCAAACAGATGCAGCTTTAGAGGCTCGAGACTTCTCAAATGTGATAGAATTGTAAGAAGAAATCATTGACATCACGTTACTTTGGCAGGTGAAGTAGCATCATGAATGCCATCCGAAGACTAACAAGCTGAAGACAATGAATTTCCCAGACTTCTGCATATTTCTTGTATGCTCAGTTGGGAAGGCATTTTCATTAGGCCTTTCTAGGCTAGGTAATCAACCCGTACAAGCTGCATAATGAGTGGTGCATGGGCAAATTTTACTACACTGTTATCAACAAAATTGGATGAAAAAACCGTTTTCCTTCTATACAATTCAATGGTGTAATGTCACGTGGCAAAGTGTAAACAATTGTGTACACCAAGTTTGGTTGTTTCTTTAAAACCCCGGAGAAGACATCTAAAGGCTACAGAAAAGCAGAGATGTTTCACATTTCAACAGATGCCTTGCCTTGCACACTAAAAAGGGACGTGGGGAGTAGACCCCCTCACGCTCTCGTCAACTCCATAAAAGGAGTCTTCATCACCTTAAGAGGATCATCTTTCGTAAATCTCCATTTTGTAAAACAAGTTCACTTGTAACTAACTATCTGTGCGTGAAAAGAACAAAATTTGACATAATTTTTTGAATTCTTTGTCAAGATTCGCAAGAAAATTTACATTAAATTAGAATGGGTCAACTCGGGCATGGACGACCCGGCCCATTTTGACACCATAAGAACTTGCCATAAACATTTTCTCAATGCCAAGTAGAAGTTAAGCCCCCGTTTGACAATTATTTTTTGGGAAAAATAATATTTTAAATAGTTGTTTTTAGGAGAATGTGCGGTTAAACGATAAGAATTGTTTTGGAGCTCCATGATTGCCGTTTATGTTGATTGGCATGCACATTTTGAATAAATCTTTTCTTTGGAAAAGCTTGTTGCTTTTTCCCTCTTATACATGAATTTTTGTTTTCTGAAACATTTTGGAGGATGTTGACATGGATCCAATTGGAAGTACTGAGATCCCAAATCAATTCTCAACTTAGAAAGAAAGAAAACTTGTTCGGCAAATAATGCATTTGAGGGTAGCCAAACAGCATGTATTGAAGTGATCAATGGTTGGCATAACATAGTCCAAACAACATACCATTTGATTGGAACATGGTGTGATTGATATGGTTGGAGGGAAGAGCACACTATTAAGAAACATCTTCTCAACAGTTGCCGAATTAGCTTTATAATAATTGTGTGGAATCTGTTTTCAGCAGGTACTTATTTAGAAAAAAAAGTTAAAAATAATAATTTTGTAACATTTGTTTAAAACGTTCTCCTCGAGTCTTTAGTTGGGTCAATATAGCATCACAAGAAAAATGTGGTCTCATAGAGCAAGCATTCCGTATATTTAGTTCCCTGAGTGAGAAAAATCTGCAGTAGCGGACTGCCATGATTTCCAGCTTCACGGATCATGGCAATGAAGAGGAATCTATTTCTCTGTTTACCAGAATGGAAGAAACTGGTCTGAGGCCTGACGACATGTCATTTTCAACAATCCTGTGCGCTTATAGTCACAATTGTCTTGTTGAAAAGGGATAAAAGGTTTTCGGAAAAATGGTGAAGGTTTACGATATCAAGCCAACTATGGAACATTATAGATGCATGGTAGACTTGTAAGATTGAAGAGGCTTATCAGATAATTATGGGTATGCCTATGGAACCAAACTCTGTTATATTGAGGAGCTATCTTAGCTTTTGTAAACAACACAGGTGCATTCTATATGGCGACGAAAATTTAAAGCAATTTTTGACAAAATAGAGCCCGACCTTGGAGCGAACTATATTCTTGCTGCCAGTGTTCATCTCTAATCTGTAACGGCATTAATAAACTGAGAATTGCCATGAAAGAGAGTCTTGCAAAAAGTTCCCGGATGCAGTAGGGTGCAGCTCCCTGGTAGGTTTTTAGAGGGCAGTGGCGAAAAAGTAAGACAATCTAGTCCGAGTGACTAAATAACTCAGTTTTTGCCATCTCTGAATTATTTACAGCACAAAAAGGTCTGTTGGAAGATAGAAATAGTCCACAATGTATAGGTTACTGTGCTGCCCATGATTATAAAAGCCTGGACATGCTAGGTAGAGAAGGGTTCGAGTTTCTTGATTTCAGTTCAACATTGAAGGACATTGCAGGAGAAAATTACATGAAACAGTACCATATTCTATTCAGATTGATGTATTGAAATGATCGATACAGAATATCAGAAGTCGGAGCTGCAGCCATTGGCAACAATCCCTGCCCTCGAGATCTCTGGTGGGAGAAAGACTTGCCATTTTCAAAGAAAAGAAGTCGAAGATGCTAACGAGTAATGACAAGATACAATTTCCTAGCTAATTATGTGAGGCTCTGAGAATGCCAATAATATCAGGAACTCAAGCTACTTAATGGACCTGTGGAACTGCTAAAATAAGTCCATATTCCACTCGAGGTATTAAATCTATTTTCCACATTGTGCGAGTTTTTTACTCTCCTTATTGAGGAAGTATTACACAGAAGGGTATTCTTCAAATTGGACAAGCCTTTAAACAAAATGCTTTGAACTTATGAAATTCTTCAAATAATTTGGAGCCTAATCTATAAATATGGCATGATAATCAGAATAATTTCATACGCGTCATGTCTTCATAGAACTCACAAAAAGTATATTTGAATGATTCACACATCATCACTTCCTTTTATCAAAGACACACAATTGAGCACAATACATTAAAGTAGCAAGCACTTGAGAGGTTGAGAGCTGAAGCAAGCTATGCACAATCTTTTTGTGCACGTCTAATATCGTCGTCTTCTAAACAAGGGAAACCATCTTTCATGAAAAGAAGCACGGTGAGTGATCATGAACATAAGAAACACAAGCAGAATAGCCACTCCCCATGGCGACCCTCCGGCCCTATGAAGTGCATCCTTCTCGGGCAATGACATAGCGAACGGTACTCTCCGTGGATCATGGACAGACAACCAGTGCAGGATAAGCAGAAGCAGCACTGGCAACACCATGAGGGATAACTTGATCTGATCCATCAAGTCTTCAAATAAGAACTCATAGTTTATGTACCAAGTTATGATCAAGAAGAGAAAAAGTACAGCTAGGAAGAAGAAGAAGTGGATTGGTAGTGACAAATATTTGTGATAATTATAATAAGTTGAGTTGTAATATCTAGCCATCTCTGTATGTTATCGAGAGAGAGAGAGAGAGCTTGAATATTTGAGGTCTTTTTATTGTATATATAGATGCTTTAAAGTTAAAGTTGATGTAATCAAGAATCTACCGGTAACCTTTAAAGAGAAAAGTTTATTGAGCAAAGAAGATGACACTTTACATACAGGCATGTTCGTTTAATGAATAAAATTTTAACTTTTTTCCTTCTACAATATTATTCAGCTTTGATCAATACGATATATAATTTTTTTACTTAATTTTCTCTTCGGTGATTTAAGTAATTATCTAGATTTTTCTTTATTACTTTCTTTGTTTTGGTACCAAGTTGACAAACTTATCTTTACTTTTGCAATACAGTGAATCCACTTTTGTGGGCTATATCTAGATTCCTACACTGTAATCAAAACCGACCGTGCATAGGATTATTAATTTTTATACGGTTAATTACCATCACTATCCCTAACCTTCTGCTTATGTTTCAAACAAGTCCCTGACTCTTAAATTGTTTCTAATCAGCTATTGAATTTGCAAAACTGATTCCCATAGATTCCTCCATCNTAAAATTTTAACTTTTTTCCTTCTACAATATTATTCAGCTTTGATCAATACGATATATAATTTTTTTACTTAATTTTCTCTTCGGTGATTTAAGTAATTATCTAGATTTTTCTTTATTACTTTCTTTGTTTTGGTACCAAGTTGACAAACTTATCTTTACTTTTGCAATACAGTGAATCCACTTTTGTGGGCTATATCTAGATTCCTACACTGTAATCAAAACCGACCGTGCATAGGATTATTAATTTTTATACGGTTAATTACCATCACTATCCCTAACCTTCTGCTTATGTTTCAAACAAGTCCCTGACTCTTAAATTGTTTCTAATCAGCTATTGAATTTGCAAAACTGATTCCCATAGATTCCTCCATCCTTTTAACTTAACATGGCACTCCCCCGCGCCCCTCCGCCCCCCCCAATGTTGACATGGCAAAACGAGGGTGGAAATCTACAATAAAGGATGA
>CAIGRL010026925.1:0-12183 GCA_903798325.1 Fraxinus xanthoxyloides
AATTGGGAGTTTGGAGTAGGAGATAAACATGTTCAGGTGAGAGAAAGTAAAGAAACTTTAGTTTTTGTCAAAATCGTACGTTAAATCCACATTTTTATTAGTGAATTTTACCAACTTAGTAAATAATGGCGTTTGGTAACGTGTGGCACTTAATGGAACCACGAGGGATTTTACATTATAGTTTTTGACTAGACGACCGAGGGATTAATGTAGTCATCCATTACCATAAAAGTATAATTTCAATGACCATTCACACAAATACTAAAAATTTCAACAATAATGTACCTTTTGAATTCAAGCAGTATTAATAAGAGATTTTATTTCGAATTATTTGAGTGTCCGGTTGGGATTATCATTTTTTCTTGAATTGAAAACATTGATGGCTATCTTTTTTGCTAGGAATTTCAAAACAAGAATTTGAGTTTTCCGTTTGGATTCTCTTTTCTTTCTTTTCTTAAATTCAAAACATTGGTGGCTAATCTGCTAAGTTTATCAAAACGAGTAAACAAATTTGACAGTGCATATTAATGGCAATGATTGAAAATATGAAAGGATTATGAAGGAAGATATATAAAAATGGTGAGATAAATATATAAAAATATGCCGATGTATAGATATATAAAAAATGGTATGGGTATATATGGAAGGATTGAAGAAATTATGGTGAGATAGATATTTAAAAATGGTATATATGTATAGTGTTAAAATGAATGAATTTGATGGGGACAATATTGGAATGTGATGTAGATGAAATAATAATTTTTAAAATTTTAATAGGAATATGTCTTGGAAGTTGACAATCAAAGAAATGGATTTTTTTTTTTTAAATAGAAACAAAAATAAAACCTGGAAGGAGATTTGGACTCGATACGGATTAAAAAAAAAAAATTTAATTTTTTTTTCTGGAATTTAAAAACAAATGACGAAAATAAAGCTAGAGAGATATGTATCACAAGAATGGTAAAGCGAGGGAATGCAATTATGTACAAATCAACCAATCACCAAACGAGTCGTCTGATAATGATTTAGAAACTCAGTTGACGCCAGTCGTAAGAAGGAACTGGACCCCACAAACAACGTATCTTACATTACGTGTGTAGATCTTATTGGAGCGGTTGGAAGGTGCTTTCGAATGGGACCTACAACACCTACCTGACTTGCCCAAATTAAACCATAGCAAAAATGTTTGTCCTAGTGGACTATGAATACGATACGATGTTAAAAAAAAAAATTATTGTCTTTCGGGTACTAAACGTATGACATACATTTTTTCAAAATAAATTATTTCATAGCTCATATTTTTTATCATATCAATAACTTTTCTTTATTTTTTAATCATATATTTCTCATTATATCACTATTTAAAATACATTATTTCCTCAATATTATCCATCAAACACACTCTGAATAAGATTGTACGTGGTCTATTGTTCTAATCATACACAATCTCTAAAAACAAAATTAATTATAAGTTATTTCCCGTTTGACATCCTTAAAAATTAAAAATATTGTTTTAAATAATTTTTTTTTTAAAGAATGCGTGATTAAAAAATTTAAAAAATTTGTATTTACATGTAAAATATTTTATTACATAAACGTGTAATTAAAAATGAGTATAAGACATAAATTAAATTAAAATAAAAAATGTCAAACAGGAACTTAATAAAGATGTATTAGTCACACATGTGATTGACTTAATTTTTTATTATTGAGATAAATAAATCTTTAAAAATACGAGTATTCGAAATTTATATTCTATAAGTGAGAAATTAACCACTCACCACGCTCACGCAAAACGCGTTTATTGTAATTTCTTCGGAATTTTTGGCGAAGGTTCAACCTAAATCCCCCAACAATAATTACCAAGATGGCATAGTCGGCCAAAGTTGAAATTGAAAATTATTTATTTGAGTGTCCATTTTAGAATATTCTTGTAATAATGCTTGACAACCGAGCAATTCATTCGCAGCACGCGCTAATTGCCATTAGGGAATTTTGAATTGTGTTCCATATTGCCAACCTTTTCTGAATCGAACAGTAAAACTAGGTTACTAAATAAAAAAAAAAAAATTTAAAAAAATAAAGTTAAAATGTTACGCATTTCTACTTATTAGCCTAGTTGGTCCAACTGCACACGAAAATCGAATTGTTCAACGTGTTTGGTGTAGATTAAAATCAGATTTTAAATTAATTGTGATAGAAATTTTTGAAATATATGGTTGAAAAGATGTAGGACCATGAAAGATGTTGATATTGATTGTTTGACTTTCACTTAGATTAAAATCAGATTATAATATGACCCAAGCCCTTAATAATTTTTGGGTGATAATATCTCCCACGGCTGTTCAGTTTCTTAATTATGTCCATGTTTGAGTCACATTAAGATTTTCATTATCATTTTTCTACTCGTTTTTAGCCACCAATTCTTTAATAAAATAATATTTTCTATCACATCAATAATTTTTCCTTTATTTTCAACCACACATTCTCTATCAATCTACTATTTCAAAATATATTCTTCTAAAATAATGTAACTCAAACACACTTTATGGACTTGTTTGGCAGGGCTTAAAATCAAATTAAAATTGAAAATATAACCATTATTGGGTCTCACCCGTCTAATAAAAGTCAACAATAATAGCCATATTTTCAATTTTAATCCGATTTTAATCTCTACCAAGCACCCTCTATATTTATTTGACAGTGACTAGCGATATAATTAATCCATATACTGAGGGCATAATAGGCTATTAATAAATATTAATTTAATACAGATGACAATTGAGGTTTTATTAGTCTAACAAATCAGTGACCTTTCTGTAATTTCACTTCAACAAACTAATGATTAGCCGTCTTCTACGTGAGAATGGTTGTTTAAAATACCTAAGGCTCTTCGCGAACATACTCACCCTCTCACGGATCTATTCATAAATTCAAATCTAATTTTAACAGGCAGATCGATTAACGGTATGGAGACTCAGCTTCATTTTTATTTTATTTTTTAAATTATAGCGTAATCTCGAATCATGTGTAGCTATATTCGTGGGATATTTTGTTTTTGTTTGTGAAATTTATATGATTCTAGTGGTTTTTTCATATCTGTTTATGAATTTGAAGTAATATTCATGCTTTTTGATTCTGGAAGGTCTAAGACAATAAGAATTCTATGATTTTTCAATCTCTGAAAAATTCTATTGGTTAAGATGTATGATTTTTTTTTCAATTTTCAGGAGTTATTATAAGATTGGTGGGATTTGGTTTTCTCAATTGCTAAGATAGAAAAGTGTTTACATCAAGAATGAGATCCTGATTTTCGGTCTCAGTTTCAGATAATTATTAATGTTTAAAGTTCTCCTTTTCTGTTCAATTCTAGTCTTTTTAATATGCTATGTTCCATTGTGTTATCAAAATAAGTTTCTCAGTTTCTTTTGATTCTATTTATGTTTGATTTTATTTTATTTTTTAAATTCCGAAATAAGTTCGAGATTTTTAATTGAATGGATTTCAAGCATGTGATATTCTTTATCCCATCTTTGGGCTCCATTAAACTGAGATTTTGGGGGAAAAAGTTTTTTGGAATAGTGATTTTTTGGAGAATGTATGATTGAAAAATAAGAAAAGTTTTGTGTTTATGTTTAATATTATTTTACAAGAAAATGTGTGGTTGAAAATGAGTTTTCAAAAAATGAGTTTTTGAAAAAATGGAGCGTAAACATGAGCTTAGTTTCAAGTATCAATATGATTATATGTTGCTGCCATCATTTGCCCATGGGCCATTTTTTTAGCTTACATAGATATATTGCAGCAATGGTGATAAGATTTTTGTTCTATTAAATGTTATTGTTTCTGGGTGAGAATGAATACTATGAGTATGCTTCTAAATGTCATTATCTCTTTGTGCATTGAATTTATATGTTGTGGACATATATTTTGCTCTGATCCCAACACATCCCTGCTTATCAAAAATTTGTAAAGCATTCTTTATTTTCGTTATTGATAATTTGATAGTCATGTTTCTTGTTTCTAACATCTTCAGGCGGACGTCTAATCCATTTGGCAGTAAAGAATTGGAATTCATACGTTTTTCTTCAGTTGATAGTTGCTCGGGAGGAAAAAACTTTTACACTTGCCCATCTTCTTCAGTATTCTCTCATTTGAAACAAATTACAGGGAATGCCGAAAGATGTGCTTGCTGGACAGACAGTCTTTCCCTGAGGTTGATGAGATTGAAGCTCCATACGAGCTTCCCTCCTTTACACTCGATGAGATAGGACAGATAACATACAACCCTCTCTACTTCTGCAGTCAAATACCTAGTGTAGGTAAGTATAATAGGCGACAAACTGTTTCATATCACGACCTCTGTGAAGATGGTTGAGTTACTGCATTCCTGAGTATCAATTTCTCCACTACAAATATCTAGAGAACTGTTTGCGGGGGCAATAGAGAAATAGCTTTCTCCTGTTATGGTAGATCTGAAGATGGAAAACAAAGGAAGTGTGTTAATGCAAAGATATGAGTTGGGGAAATTGCTTGGACAAGGCACCTTTGCCAAAGTTTACCATGCAAGAAATCTTAAGACTGGCATGATTGTGGCCATTAAGATAATTGATAAGGAGAAGATCTTGAAGGTCGGGATGATTGAACAAATCAAACGAGAAATCTCTGTGATGAGACTTGTTAGGCACCCAAATATTGTTCAGCTTTATGAAGTCTTGGCCACCAAAAAAAAGATATATTTTGTCATGGAATACGTAAAAGGTGGTGAGCTCTTTAACAAAGTGATCAAAGGGAAATTGAAAGAAGATGTTGTAAGGAAATATTTTCAACAGCTGATAAGTGCAGTTGATTTCTGCCATAGCAGAGGTGTTTATCACAGGGATCTTAAACCTGAGAACCTTCTTTTGGATGAAAATGGAAACCTAAAAGTCTCCGATTTTGGATTGAGTGCTCTTGCGGAATCCAAGCGCCAGGACGGTTTACTTCACACAACTTGTGGGACACCTGCCTATGTTGCTCCCGAAGTGATTAACAGGAGAGGTTATGATGGCGCTAAAGCTGATATCTGGTCATGTGGGGTGATCTTGTTTGTTCTATTGGCTGGATATCTCCCATTCCATGATTCAAATTTGATGGAGATGTATAAAAAAATCGGCAAGGCAGAGTTCAAATATCCTAACTGGATCCCTCCTGATGTTCGCAGGCTCATTTCAAAAATACTGGATCCAAACCCAAACACCAGGATTTCCATATCCAAAATCATGGAAAGTTCTTGGTTCCGTAAGGGTTTCCAATCCAAAGTCACAAAAAGTAGTGCTGATTCTATGATTCGAGACATGGATGTAAAAGAGGCAGTAGTTGATGCTGATGCCATGTTCAGTTTTGAGGAGAACACGAACTCAACAGGTGTGAAACTAGAATTTGCAAAGCCTGCAAACCTGAATGCATTTGATATCATCTCCCTTTCAGCCGGTTTCGACTTGTCCGGCTTGTTCGAGGAAAATGACCAAAAGAAAGAAGTTCGGTTTACATCTAAGCAACCTTCCAAGACTATCATCTCCAAGTTAGAGCAAGTAGCAAAGCGTCTAAAGTTGAAAGTATTGAAGAAGGGTGGAGGATTGTTAAAACTTGAAGGAACAAAGGAAGGCCGAAAGGGTATGTTGTCTATTGATGCAGAAATCTTTGAGGTTACTCCGAGTTTTCATTTAGTCGAGATGAAGAAATCCAATGGAGACACACTGGAATACCAGAAGATGATGAAGCGGGACATAAGACCATCACTGAAAGACATTGTTTGGACATGGCAAGGTGATCATCCACAACCGCTGCAGCAACAAGAACAACAAGAGGTACAGCCATCGACACAATTGGATGTTGTTGCGCCTCAAAATTGATTACCGAAAGAACATATTTAGGGAATGATTTTAACTAGCCTTCTTATATACAGTCTAATTTATGTAAGTGTGGTGTTTCTGATGCTTATTTTGAGTACTAAAATGACTTGTTTCTGTATGTTCATTTCTGTATCTTTTGTTTTTTTCCTTTCTTTTTTAATATTTCAACTAAATCTCAGAACTACTATTAGGAACGACTAAGTTCATATTCATGAACAGAATCGTCAGCTTCTTGAGTCGATTACCAGCAGCCTTTTGTGCATTATCCTGTTTAGCTTTATCAGTTGTGGTTTGCTTTGTTTTATGTGCATCTGGTTGGTGGTGAATGACATTGGCATTAATGCTGGTCGGTCACCAAACTGACATTATACGTTAAGAATCTAGTTTTATTTGTAGTGGCGGTAAAAGATTCATGTAGCTGACCTAAAAAAATTGTTGTTGCATCATGGCATGCTGCCTTGTCTTTTCTATTTCTCTCATTATGCCAAATGCAGCGAACCCTGTTACAAAGTTGTCTTTGAGGTGCATAGACTACTAGCTTACTCGTTAACTGGGATAAATATTGTGAATATTCTGAGAGGAAATTTTGACATTTCGTAACACGTTTAAATCTATTTTCAGAGGATACATGGAACATGAATCAAGAAAAAACTATAATTGGAACATGGCCCCGATGAACAAAATATCAGTTGAGCTTTCATTGCATTTTGGAGACTCCTGATTTTCCCGTAATACAAATATTTTCAGCAACTTCAAATTATCCAGATTGGTAGCGTCAGAAATATAGCAGTCTTTTTTAATATTTGAATTGAGCTAAGAGTTGAGATTGACAGTAGAGGGCCGACACTAAAGAGAGACGAAATTTAGAGTGAGTGAGATTAGATATCAAACTAGCCTTTAGCCATAAACAATGGATACTAGGTGTTGTGCATATCAACCCGTTAATACATTTTTTTTAAAAAATTCATATTTTAAACTTAAAAATATAAAATATTAAAAACACAAATGTGGTTCTTGCTCAAATAATTTGTTTAGTAAGTCTACATTTTTTCTATCAAAACTCCAAATTTCGATAGAAAAGAAAAGCAATGAGAAGAATTGTTTATTGTAAATTCCAGATTTAGACACTAGCATTACTTTTCATTTTAATGTAATTGCTTACTGGTAACTATCAACTAATATAGAATGATTTTAAGAAAATCGATCATTTAGCATTTATACTATATATTATAAATATGTACTAAAAAAAAGGCAAACAAATTTTTTAACCTAAAATAAGTAGGCAAAGTTTTTTAACTCAAACAAATGTTCAAACTGTTGGTTTGGTTCGATTTCAACAACTGTATTGGGTCGGTTTGTGTTGTAATTTACTCAAATCAACCAAGTTGATTTCAGTTTCGAGTTGAGCTCAGAACCAACCCAACTCAAACTATGCCCACACCTTTTTGAAAAAAATAAATAAATAAATAAAATAAAAAACCTCAAGTTATTCCCATGAAAATTGAACCCAAAATATATGTTCAATATTCTTTCTGGTCTTTTCGCAATTATTTTCAATATATTGCACTTTCAACCTCGACAAAATAGTCGGAGAAAGAAAATAAGTCCATTGTGAATGAGCAAAATCACTATTCTAATTTGCAGATCCGTCCTACGATTTTTCTCAAACACCCATTGGAATGTTATAATAACACAAAGAAACTAGGGTAATATGCTAATTTTAGCAGATTGTGATTTTACTGCTGAATCTCAATTTTTTTCTTATTATTGCCTGTTCGGAAATTCTTATAGAATAATTTATAGCAAATTACTTGAAAAAATATATTGAAGGTTGTTGTAAGGTTGGGATAGTGATTATAAGGCTGGAGAGATGCAATTTGCTCTCTACCACCCCTTTGTAGTTGCAATTTGCATTACCCTTTCCAGATATGCTAACAGTTATGATTTTAAATTTTAGTATGTCTTTTATTTTGTGAAATTTATTTCTCATCTTGAACTCATTTTGAAGTACGCATGTATTACATTTTTTCTGTCAATAGTTAATGAAAATCTGAATTCAGCTACACCAAAGAGGATTAAAAGTGATTTTTTATAATTCTTTTTTAACGAAAATATCATTATTATAAACTTTTAATTATTAATTAAAGATTTATCTTTTGTAATAAATTTATCAATGTGTGTTGTCTGAATTTTAGGCTCTATCAATATTGAGGATTGCAGCTCTATTCAAAGTATTAGATATGGATATAAAGATGTGGTGGAGACTGAGCATATGATCAATGATGGTATTTGGTAGAAATTAAAATCGGATTAAAATTGAAAATATAGTCGTTATTGTTGACTTTTATTAGATGGGTGAGACTCAATAACGGCCATATTTACAATTTTAATTGGATTTTAAACCGTACCAAACAGGCTCATAGTGGCACATTTATTCCACTAAGAGAGAAATTGCATTGTATTAGCTGTTGAGCAACATAAGGTGGAGCCCTATTATGAAATGCGGATGAGAAAATGTGGACGTTTAGATGTATTAAGAGGTAAATTTATTCTAGAAGTATAAGTCATGTTACCTTAGTCTATGTACGATTCGTATATTATATAATGTTTAACTTTTATAAAAAATTAATTTTCATTGTATTTGTGAAGCTATACTATATTGTTTTAACTCTTGTAACACTGCTTGTTAGACTTATGATATCTTTATATTTTTTCCTCTTTGTAACAAAAGTCTACATCTAATATAAATTGCTTATTCTTCATTTTCCATTTTTTTTGTACTTGAAGAATGTATTGAAAATGGGTCATCTTGATCTAGGGATTTACTTAATGTTGATGAACAGTTCTGTGAGCCTGACAATATAACTGAAACAAGTGAAGGTATAATGTATAATATTCCCTTCTCTTTTTGTACTTTAGTTTAGTACACTGAACATATACACCAGCATACATTAGTTGAATTATCATAAAACACTTAGTCGCAATTTACATTTTTTGCATTATCATGAAGGTGGGATATGGCAATCTAGATTTATGAAATGGTTTATTTTTTCTATATTTTTATTCTTTCGTTTTACTTTATTTATTTAACTTTTTTACATTTTGTGGAATCTATTGACTATAACTTTTCTGCTGTGGCATGTTGAAGAGTATGGTGGACATCAATTTGTCGGAAGTGTACATGTAGGGTGCACAAATAATATTCTCAGTAGAGATGGTTCTAAACTTGAAAAAGGTGCGTTTACAAAATATAAGTCATCTCATTACTTATATTTGTTAAGTTCAGATTCTCTACATGATCTTTGTGAACTAGTTAGTGTTGAAATATTATTTGCATATCACAATATTGATGAAAATTGAATTTAATGTAGTTGTTGGATGTAGTTATACCATTTCTTTGAAGACTGGAAGTAGCATGTCGACGGGATTCGATTGTAGATCTCACTACAAATAAGAGCGATTTCTAAATGATGAAGATGTGACAATTAATGAATTTAGTACAGCATTTAATTTGCATGTCATTCCAACTGAATCTTATATTCTTGCTCAGTCATTTATTTGTAAACATTGTGGTGCCAAAAAATTTCAAAGAGAGAGTAAGGGATTTTGTTGTTCTGATGGAAAAGTTAAATTGTATATGCATCGTGTGCCCAATAAATAACTTCAATTATTTACATCAAATTTACCCGAAGCATTACAGTTCAAAAAAAAATCACAAGAACTTATAACAATCATTTTGCATTCACATCATTTGGTGTCAATTATGACAAAGATTTATGTATGATGAATAAAGGAATTTATACATTTAGAGTTCAATGACAAGTTTACCATTACATAAACCTACTTTTACTACCTAATGATAATTCAACCTACTTACAGTTATACTTTTATGATACTAATAATGAATTACAGAATCGATTAAACATTTCGAATAAATTTTGTGAATCAATCTTACAAATATTGATTGATGTTTTAAGGCTTAATCTCTATTCTAGGTTCTTCCGCTCTTTAAGTGGTTTTGAATATTTGCATGCATGTCGAATACAAATACGATGCGATCATGGTCTAGACAAGAGAGTTTATAACACACCAACTGCATCACAAGTACTGTTGTTTGGGTTGATGAAGATCCATCTACAGTTCGTGATATAATGATTTATGGTCATTCTGGCACTTCACACAAAGTGCACTATTATTTTGATTGTTATAACTCTCTTCAATACCCCGTTGTTTTCCCCTTACAGTGAATCTGAATGGCGTGAGGGTACTGTTAGATTCAATAAAGAGATATTTGGATATTCTTCTACACAAGAACTTTTTAAACATGGACAATATAAATTTTGTAAGTGAATTGATTGAAAGAGAAAATCGAGGTTAATAATATAAAGTTTCTTTTCCCATTCATTTTTTGTCTTGAAATTTAGTTTGATTATTGTTTCCGTACTTCTGTCTTGTAGTTATGAAGGGAAAGAAAGGTGTCAGTGTCTTGTCGAGAGTACTACTGCTATAAACTAAAAATACGAGACTCGTGTAATTGTATATTGTTTCATGCAAGTAGGTTTTTACAACAATATATTGTTGATATGTATGTGAAAATTGGAACTGCTAGATTAGATTATTTTCATAATAACCAGAAACAAATACGACCCGAACTATACCAAGAAATTGTTGATAGTGTTGAAATAGGTGAAAGTAGAGGTTACAAAATTGGTCGAACGATTATTTTACCATTATCATTTACTAGAGAACTTATGGATAATAAAAAGAGATACATGGATGCCATGGCACTTGTTCAAAGATATGGTAAATCAGATGTGTTTTTGACAATTACTTGTAATCCTAATTGGCTTGAGAACTAAGATTTAATAATGAGAAATAAAATAGTCCTGATTTGTTTGCAAGGATATTTAGAGCTAATTTAGAAGAACTAAAAAATGATTTGTTAAAAGGCATCTTCTAGGACCCGTTGCTGCATACATATATATAGTCGAATTCCAAAAGAGAGGAATTCCACGCGCTCATTTTTTGATAATATTTAAATCCGGATCTAAAATTACATCCATTCCTTTGGTTAATAAAATTGTTTGTTGTGGAATCTCAAACAAAAAATATTACCCCCATTTATATCTTACTATTGTAAGACACATGATGCATTGTTCTTATGGAACATTAAATCTAAATAATGTTTGCATGGAAAGTAATCTAAAATGCAAAAATAAATATCGGTGAGAATATGTCAAAACAACTTCGCTAGTCCATTGAAAAATCCGTACCAAAAAAAAAAAGTATTTATGAAATGTCTTCATTGGTAGAGGCTAAAGAGCTATTTGGACCATTAGATTTTGTAGTTACATGAATGGGCCCCCACAGTTTGCGTATGATCCACTATTTATCTGATAATGACCTGTACCTACCAAACAATGATAATTCTATGCCATTTATTTTAATTATATTTCATGGTTACATCCAGCCTTTTGCGTAGAAATTTAAAAAGTGTTGGAAAAAAAGCGTTTTTTTTATTAATTATCTAATCATGTGTTAAAACGTGATATAATGTAAAAAAATGCACATGTAACATGATTATTCAGATTAAATATATTCTTCTTCCAAATGGTGAAATAAATACAACTAATCAAAATATTCGGGACTGATCTCTTGACTATGGGCAAGAGATCAGTCATATCAGAATGGTTGACACAAATTTTGAGGGGAACAACCCATTTATAATAATGATTAGACATAATGATTTAGTATAATAATTTTAAATTCGTTCCCTTTTGTAATTATATTTATTTTCATACAATTCAACTTGTCAATTATGCTATCCAACGATTAACATGTCAAAAATATTCTCTTTTTTCGCTTGTTAATGTATGTACAACAATAAAAATCAATTTATTCTCTTTTTTGGTTCTAAATTCATCAATGAATTTTTAATTTAATATCCGTTTAGAAAATTTATCATTCTTTATTACGTATCATATAACGTTTTTTAGTAGACTTGTTGACAATAGCTCGCTAGGCAACGGCATTTAAATGAAAGTCATGGAATTGAAACTCAAATTTTAGCACAATCACGCTTTTATTTAAATAAGACTTTTACTGGTTGATATACTCATCATTACACAATTAGAAATTTTATGAAGTAATGTCCATGTAATCATCATAGTAAGATGTCAATGGTCCGTTTGATTGCAATGGTGAAAAATAGATATAAAGAAAATGAATTCCAGAGAAAATAAGGTGATGTTCTCTTTGTGTTTCAATTTTGTATTTTGAGTTTTAAATT
>CAIGRL010026936.1:0-14433 GCA_903798325.1 Fraxinus xanthoxyloides
TTCTTTTGACAAAATATATTTTGAATTGTTGTATTTTATATTATATAGGTAAATCTCAATGGTTGAACGATGAATCAAAAAAAAGAAGCGAAAATTGGTGAAAAGGGGCAAAATTCAAAGTTTGAGGACAAAATTGCAATTATTCAATAGTTGATTCGGACAAAAGAAGATGCTTCGAATATTTCTATGAGACAATTAGATGTAATTAGAATTTAAAAAGGAATGTAATATTATCAAAATCAATTTTCTATCGCACAAATTATATTCCAGATTTTTAGCCGAATATTGAGACCCATTTTTGGCATAGTAAACGTCCGAATTGAAAATATTATATTTCTAGTAAAGTTGTATCCCTTTGATCTAACTTTCCAACGCACTTTGAATAGTCTCAATCGGATATCAGGAGAGAAAGTTATGACCAAAATACCGACCGTTGTGCAGAGACAAAAAATCCGTGCGAGAATGCAACTTTTCTTATTCGATTGGAACACTTTTGGAAACTAATTTGGTTGTAATTTTCAACCACTTCTCTACTCCTACAAATATCTAACAGCAAAATACATATTGGGAGGCCTTTCATATACATCTCATACTCCAATTTTCATTAATTATTATCATCAAAGGAAGAAAATTCATAGATTTTGTGAGATAATTGAAGGGGACATGCAAGAATTCAATCAAGTGAAAATTCAAACCTTATTTTTGGGCAAAGAAGAGAAGGCGCAAGTGGAGATTCATCAAGAAACCATTGCAGAGATTCAAGATTTCAAAATTCATCTTCATCTTCTCAATTAATAAAAAATCAGGGTTATATCTTTTTACTTAAATATGATTCTTGTAATTTTGATATGTTAGACTAGTTTTATACATTGTTAGGATAAAATGAACCATTGTTTTGAAATTTTTAATATTAATTTTTTTTTGACGACTAGTATGTTTATTTTCTTGGATGTTTATTGTTTTCACCGACTTTTTAATTAATTAACTACTAATTGAGATGATTTATTGGAATCTATTACTGTGGAGAGAGATAATAGCTTTTTAGCTAAACTTAATAAATATTGTAAAGGCTAATAGGGGATAGAGATATAAACTTATGCTTTACAAGGTTTTCATAGCTGTTCTAGATCAGTTAATGCATTTATCATGTTCACATCTTTCATCGAGAGATGAGAAGGTCATATGAGGGGAATAAATTTGATAACTATTGAGAGAAGTTTTCAATTAAATTAGGAACACTAACCAACAAGATTGATTACAAATTGTCACTTTAATTTGTTGTGCTAAAAATGGATTAATAAGAGGGATTCGACATCTTAACAATACTTTCACATATTTGAAATCAAACCAGTTAAATTACTTTCTAGTTTAATCGATAATTTAGATATTAGTATAAAAAACTCAAAATCTATTTGCTATTCGATTAAGGTTACTATTAATTTGAAATCGAATGAATACTTAGTACTCATGGGTTCGATACTCTATTCATCATTATATTACTTATCCACGATCTCGTACACTTGTGGATTTTCAAAAGATCAAGGTTTTGACGCTGTTATCGGGAATTATTTTTTTTGATAAATTTAGTTAATTTTAGATTTAATTTGAATTTATTTTTTTAGATTAGTTTGTTATATTAGAAAAACATTACAATGTTTCGTGCTACCTTTTTCATGACTTTATATGCAAAGTTCCAGAACTGGTGATCTTGATTAATTTGACTCGGAGATCGAACAGACATTCAACCTTCGAAAAAGACAATAGTTGGAAATATACCAAAAACAGAAAGAGAAAGACGTGGCAAAATCAAATAGTCATCGGGGCTACCTTGAAAGCAGCACAACCAAATGTGACTAAAGTTAATGAAAATGCAAAGTTAATAGGGGAGTATATTGTTCCAGCGATTGTGAAAAGTCAATCTAGCATAATATATCTGACGTTTGGTCAGGTAAGATTTCACTTGAGGACTGATGTGATCAACATGTTCCAAAATGAGCTACAATTCTTTGGGAGGGTTTTAGAGAATCTCAACGCTCATATATCAAAATTTCTAGATATGTGTGCAACTATTGAGTACACGGGGTGTCCAGTGAAGCAATCAGACTGAGGATTTTTCCATGCACATTGAGAGACTCAGCCATAAAATGGTTAGACACTTGTACACCTTAAAGCATCACTACATGGAACCAATTAAGTCTGAAATTCCTTAGCAAATATTTCTCATTGAAAAGGATTGCAAAGCTGAGGGGCGAGATTACCACATTCCAACAATTAGACTCGGAATGCTATTCAGATGCTTGAGAACAATACAAGGGTTTACTCTGCCAATGCCTACAACACGGATTGCAGAAATGGCTTTATGTGCAGTATTTCTACATTGGTCTGAATTCGATAAGCATGGCTAATGTAGACTCTGCTTGCGATGGTTCTATTACAAAAAGAACCACGATCAAGTCTACCAAATCATGGAGGATCTGACATTCACTAGTACACTTTGGCCTAAAGAAAGGACAAGTCGAAAGATAGCTGCTGGGGTATTCGAAATTGATTTTTTAACAATAATTTCAACACAGTTAGCATCATTGGCACAGAAGGTGGATCAGATGAATGTAGCCTAGACAGTGGGACTGAAATGCAAGCATTGTGGAGGGAATCATGAGAGTTTTGATTGCATCGTGGGTAGTACTTTTGCTCAATCAGTAGAGGATGTAAATTATGCTCAAAATCTCCAAAGACTGCAATATAATCAAAACCTTAACACTTACTACCCATGTTGGAGGAATCACCCAAGTTTTTATTTGAGCAACAATTTGGGAGCTTAGATGGCGCCACAACAAACTACACCACCAAGTTTTCAGCAAACTGAAAATAAATCTTCGTTAGAAGATCTTGTTACTAAATTAGCGAAGATATCTACCTAACACATGCAAAGAATAGATAAAACCCTACAAGTTCAGTGAGCTGCCATCAAAATTCGAAAAATTAGATGAGACAAATAGCGAAAGCCCTTTCAGAGAGACTGCTAGGAGCGTTGCCTAGTGACACTGAGATAAATCTCAAACAGTAGGTAATGGTAGTGAATGTCGTGGAGGAAGGAAAGATTGAGGTAATAACTACCATCAGTGGAGTTCAATTGGCAGAGATTAATATAAAGAGACCAGTTGCTACAAAAGAAAATGTACATTCCAAGGTTGAAGAGTAATTAGAAAAATCTGAACAAAACAAAGAAGTAGATACAAAAGAGCATCGAGAATCCAGATGTTAAGGAAACCGTTCCTATTAAAGAATTTGCGTCATCACCACCTTTTCCACAACAACTATAAAACAGAAAACTCGATGATCAATTTGAGAAGTTTTTGGATATGCTAAAAAAGCATCACATCAGCACCTCATTCAACGATACAATCGGCCAATTCCCGAGGTATGCAAAGTTCTTAAAGGACATGATATCTAAGAAAAGAAAACTTCTATACTGGGAAGAAATGGAATTGACCAAGAAGAGCAGTGGAAGGCTGCAAAATGAATTGCCACCAAAACTCAAGGACCCAGAGAGTTTCACTTTACCTTTTTCACTAGGCAAAGAATTTCATTTTAATGTTTTATGTGATATAGGAGCAAGTGTAAATTTAATTTCTTTGTCTACTTTTAGGAAACTAAGAGTTGGGGGAAGTCAAATGATCAAATGTGACATTATTGCTGGTAGATAGGAGCATCAAATACCTATGGGACAAGGTTGAGAATGTGCTTATCCAGGTTGTAAAGCTGATATTCCCCACAGACTCTCTTGTTATGGACATCGAAGATGACCACCATATGTCAATTATCTTAGGTCGATCCTTTTTTGCAACAAGTTGAACTTTGATGAACAGGGAGAATGGTCAGCTAATTATGAGGGTCGAGGACACACATGAGATCTTTAAATTATATAATCTACCCGAACAACCATTAGTCTTAGAAGAAGCAAAATCTATTGCTAAAGAAGTTCAACAAGGGTCAAATGATATAAAATATAAACGTCTAGGGAGTCTTGGACGATAGAATGGAGAGTTCAAAGTTTGAAGGGTACAAAGAGGATGAAAGGCTAGAAATTGCAAGGAGTGTAAGGTTGCAAGATTCCAGCATGAGCCACCATGACAATTTATCCATACAGTCTAGCTAAAGACTGTAAATTAAGCACTTATTGGGAAGCAACCCAATGTTCTCACCCTTTTATTTATTCTGCTTTCTATACCGCATTGCATATAGATTTATTTTCGTTATTAGTATGCATAAGACTTAGGCACATTTCAATTTATAGGTATAACCATCCTATCATGTTTTCCCCTTAGGCCATTGAATTTATTGTTGATTGTTTTGATTGTTTGGGTTGGGTAATACATGTTCTAGGTTATTTGATCTTTAACATTTGATTTGACCGCTATATGTAGGAAATAACGTTTGCAGAATATTCAAACCAACATAGACCTAGGGGAAAACATGATGAAGAAAATTGTTTAGCCGTCACATATGGTGTCTCATATCTTTAGCAGAGAAAATCAGGGAGTATCTTCTTCATTTTCTTCCTCGTCCCATATTCTCGTTAATACTTTATGACATTGAGGACAATTTCGATTTCAAGTTTAGGGTTGGAAAAAAACTTTGAGCTTTTTACTTTTCATGTGTTTG
The DNA here is from genome assembly GCA_903798325.1 of Fraxinus xanthoxyloides. Classification (NCBI taxonomy): domain Eukaryota; kingdom Viridiplantae; phylum Streptophyta; class Magnoliopsida; order Lamiales; family Oleaceae; genus Fraxinus; species Fraxinus xanthoxyloides. Next base: position 4,666 of record CAIGRL010026936.1, read on the forward strand.
TGTGTTTGTTTTTCGTTATTGTTTTAATATATAATACAAAAATAAAAAAAAATTGAAAAATTTCAAGAAAAAAATATATTTTCTTGTTTCAGGTTGTGTGATTGTGTGGGTTAGATAGTCTGGATGCAATGATGATTAAATTTGAGATTTGGTATTGATTTATGAAGTGTAAATATGATGCATGCTAGACTGATTGAAACTTAACCTTATAAAACTTGATATTATTCCTGCATTAGAATTAAGTTGGACAGTGTGATGCTATGAGTTGATTTATATAATTGATAGGTTGATATAGTTGGACATATATGCTTTACCCAACTATACTAAATTACTTATCCTTATACGAAATTTAGCATAGTTTGGGATGATTTTATGATTGTAGGAAGATACGAATGTGCATGGGGATTCCTTATGTGTGGATTGTCATACGGATGTGAATGAGGATTCCTTATGTGTGGATTATCTTAGATTAATAAGATAAAATTGGGCGAAAATCTTAAGTTGGAGATCCATTTGCTTGAATAGGTGTTTAATGAGGAGTATTGCACTAATCTGGGTAGAAAATATATAAAAGACATCTCTTTGTAACCTCTATAACTTGAGTTATTAAGTCTGTTAGGATATTTACAACCCGGTGCCCTAAAACCGTTTGATTTGGGAGTTATCAGAAAAAACCTTATTACATGAGTCATCTAAAAAGTTTAAGGGAGAGAGAGTGAAAAAAATGTGAAAAAAAGCAGGTGCATGAACCAGAAGACACACAAAATGTCCTAATTAAACCCCAAACGCTTATTTGAGAAGTCTTCACTTTTGATGAGAGATTATTAGTCTAATCTAGTCCTAGAGGTCGAAGTAATCAAAGAATTGGATAATTATAGTTTATTGATGGTGTTGACTTATAATTAGTAGAGTCCACCTGAATTAGAAATGGTGATGTTAGTAATAAAAAATTCAATCTTAGATTACACATTGAGAAAAGTGAAAAAAGAACACAAGTTTGGGGTATGCGAATCATACGAGAGGTGAAATGATATATTTGACCATAAAGGGTCGGGAATTGAAGTAACTTGTAAATTCATGACTGTGTACTTAATTCTTCACACACACAAACACATCAATTTTATATTGGAAGAATGGATATTGGTTTGAATTGTGATTTTGAAACAGTTCGTAGATTTAGTACTGTAATTTCAAATACTAAGATAAAAATCTAGATTATCTAACCAAATATTTTTGCATACTTGTTTGTTTGTTGTTATTCAGGCTATTTGAGAGTATTTGATAAGTGTATTTTATGCACTTATTCGAGGCCTAAAATATCGATATTTGAAAATTCTTTTGACAAAATATATCCTAAATTGTTGTATTTTATATTATATAGGTAAAACTCAATGGGTGAACGAGGAATAAAAAAAAAGAAGATAAAATTGGTGAAAATGGCAAAATCCAAAGTTTGAAGACCAAATTGTAATTATTCAATAGTTGATTCAGACACAAGAAGATATTTTGAATATTTCTCGGAGATAATTTGGATAGAATTAGAACTCAAAAAGGAATGGAAGATGATCAAAATATTATCAAATTAATTTTCAATCGTAAAAGTTATATTCTAGATTATTAGCCGAATATTGAGATCCATTTTTGACACAGTAAATGTCCAAATTGGAATTTTTTTTATTTCTATAAAGGTTGTAGCCCTTTGATCTAAATTTCCAATGAACTTTGAATCAGCTCAATCAGATATCAGGAGAAAAATTAACGGCCAACATATCGATTGTTTTCCAGGGACAAAAAATCCACGCGCGAATGCAACTTTCCTTATTCGATCGGAACTCTTTTGGAAACCGAATTGGACTTAATTTTCAGCCAATTTTCTACTCCTACAAATACCTGACAGCAGAATGCATATTCGACACCTCTCATATACATCTCATACTCTAAGATTCATTAATTATTATCATCAAAGTAAGATAATTCATAGTTTTTGTTAGTTAATTGAAGGGGACTTGCAAGAACTTAATCAAATGACGATTCAAACTTGATTTCTAGGAAAATAAGAGAAGATGCAAGTGGAGATTAATCAAGAAATCATTGAAGAGATTCAAGGTTTCAAGATTCATCTTTATCTTCTCAGTTAATAAAAAATTAGGGTTATATCTTTTCACTTAAATATGATTTCTTGTAATTTCAATATGTTAGGCTAGTTTTATACATTGTTAGGATGAGATGAACTATTGTTTTGAAATTTTTAATATTAATAAATTATTTTGACGACTAGTATGTTTATTTTCTTGAATGTTTATTATTGTTTTCACCGACTTTTCAATTAATTAGGTACTAATTGAGATGATTTATTGGAATCTATTATCATCGAAAGAGATAATAGGTTTTTAGCTAAAAATAATAAATATTGTAAAGTTCGATAGGAGATAGGGATATACATCAATGCTTTACATGGTTTTCATAGGTGTTCTAGATCGTTTAATGAATTTATCATGTTAGCATCTTTCATCGAGAGATAGGAACGTCACATGAGAAGAATATATTTGATAACTATCGAGAGATGTTTTCAATTAAATTAGGAATGCTGACCAACAAGATTGATTACAAATTGTAGCTTCAATTTGTTGTGCTAAGAATGGATTAACAAAGGAGATTCGACATTTTAGCAATACTTTCACATATTTGAAATCAAATCAGTTAAATTGCTTTCTAGTTTAATCGATAATTTAGATATTAGCGTAGAAAACTTAAAATCTATTTGCTATTCGATTAATGTTACTATTAATTTGAACTCGAATGAATACTTAATCCTCATGGGTTCGAGACTCTATTCATCATTATATTACTTAACTACGATCCCGTACACTTGCGGGTTTTCAAATGATTAATAACTATTCTAAAGATCGATCTGATCTCCAATTGTTGGATTCTTTACTTTTCTATCATGCTTTGATTGTTCTTTTTCAAAAGAACGCAAATGAGGAAATTCTTCACTAATTAGAGAATGAAACATAGCCATAGGCTGTGGCGAAGGTGAGGTGTCATTTCATTATGAAGGATTATCATCATCCCATCTTGTGGGTGTGACTCGACTATCTATGATGGTGGTAAAGTATTGATGAATCAAGTGCGATAATTTTGTCATTACAAAGTCATGTTTTTGGCTAAGTGTTGTCACACGTTTTTGTTGATAGTCTAGCTTATGTTATGGTAGCTAGTTAGACTAGTTTAGTTCCACTGCAAGTTGATGTAATTGAAAAATATGGAGTAGTGGTAGTAGGCGGAAAATGTGATAGAAAATCATTTTATTTTGCATCAATGTATGGCTATATTAAGGAGCCATGTACTACCTATTTTCTTATATCAAGTGAACTTAGTCTCCCTCCTTTTTGTCTTATATAATCTAACAGTGGTATCAGAGTTTAAAGGATCTTTGAAGGACTGAAAAAGTGCTGAAAAAACTGAAGGAGAAGGGTGAGGTAAAGAAACTGTTCAATCCTGTAAGGAAGAAAAAAAATCGGTAAGCTGAGTGCAAATCCGGTATCCTAAAAAATACTTACAAACACGAGAGAAAAAAAGTAAGAACCCTTCATAAATAGCTGAGTGATTTAGTGAGAAAGTGATATGGCTTCAAGTGGATTTTCAGCTCCTCTGCCTTCAGCATTCATAAGAGATGACTATGACTTCTAGTCTGCAAAAATGAAGGCATATTTGAAGGCCTATGACTGGTGGGAAATCATTGAAACTGGAGTAGAACCACCACCTCTAAGAACCAATCCTACCATAGCCCAGCTGAAGCAACACAGTGAAGAGATTGCCAAGAAATTTAAGGCTCTTTCTTGTATGCAGTCAGATGCTATATTCACAAGGATAATCACTTGTGAAACAACAAAGGAAGCATAAGATAGGTTGAAGGAGGAATTCAGGGGCAATGAAAGGAAAAGGCAGATGCAAGTTCTAAATTTCAGAAGAGAGTTTGAGACTCTAAAAATGAAGGACTCTGAAACGATGAAGGAGTTTGCTAATAGACTAATGAATGTGGTTAATCAAATCAGGTTACTTGGAGATGATCTACCAAATAAGAGGATAGTAGAGAAGGTGCTGATTAGTTTACCAGAAAAGTTCGGATTGAAAATATCTTCACTTGAAGATTTAAAATACTTGGCTACCATTTCCTTAGCTGAACTGGTGAATACTCTTCAATCTACTGAACAAAGGAGATTGTTTAGGCAAGAAGAGCAAGTTGAGGGTACTTTGTTTGTAAAATGAGCATAAAGGACTCAAACAAACTTTGGTGGAAAGAAGCCACATAATGAAAAAAAGGAAATAGAAGCCAAAGGTTCAGTCCTTGTCCACATTGCAAGAGAAAATATCATTCTCCTAAGTGGTCTTGGTTCAGGCTTGGTGTTCAATACAGGGCATGTAAGGAATTTGGACACATGGAAAGGGTCTGTAAAAAATCAAAAAGAAAAGAAGGAGATTCAGCAGGCAAAGGTTGTTGAAGATTAGGCTGAAGAACACCTTTTTCAGCCCTGAATCAAATGGCCTGCAATAAGGATCAAAATTGATAGTGGCTACACTCATCATATGCCATCAAATGTAGATATCTTTGTTGAGATGAATGATAGCTACAGATTTAGAGTGAAGGTTGGAAATGGAGAGTATGTTGGAGTGAAGGGTATTGGCAAAATCTCAGTTCAGACTCCATCAGGTAAGAAGTTCATTTCTAATTTCTTGTATGTTCCAAATATTGATCAGAATTTGATAAGTGTTGGTCAATTAATTGAGAAGAACTATACCTTAGTATTTAAGGATAGTAGTTGCTCAATTTTAGATCAAAACAACATGGAATTGATGACACTTGAAATGAAAAATAGAAGCTTTTCACTGGAGTTGAAAAATATGAACTTGCAAGCCTTCACATGTACTGAGAATGAGTCTGAATTGTGGCATAGACGACTTGAATATGATAATTATACCTTACTTAAGTTCTTGAATGAACATTAGTTAGTTGAAAATCTGTCAANAAAATCTCAGTTCAGAGTCCATCAGGTAAGAAGTTCATTTATGATGTCTTGTATGTTCCAAATAATGATCAGAATTTGATAAGTGTTGGTCAATTAATTGAGAAGAACTATACCTTAGTATTTAAGGATAGTAGTTGCTCAATTTTAGATCAAAACAACATGGAATTGATGACACTTGAAATGAAAAATAGAAGCTTTTCACTGGAGTTGAAAAATATGAACTTGCAAGCCTTCACATGTACTGAGAATGAGTCTGAATTGTGGCATAGACGACTTGAATATGATAATTATACCTTACTTAAGTTCTTGAATGAACATTAGTTAGTTGAAAATCTGTCAAACTTAGGTGATGCTATATGTGTTTGTGAAATCTGTCAAAAGGGAAGCAGGTTAGACTCCTTTTTCCCTAAAAACCAATATAAAAGAGCCTAAACTAAACTTCATCTGGTGCATTCAAATGTCTGTGGGCCTATGAAAATTTCATTCATGAATGGTAGTAGATATTTTATCCTATTCATTGATGATCTCACTAGAATGTTTCTCAAAGCAAAGTCAGAAGTGCCTGTAGTTTTTCAGAAGTTTAGGAGCTATATTGAGAATGAAAGCAACTGTAAAATCAAGGCCATTAAAACTGATAATGGAACAGAATATACCAGCAACCTGTTCAACAATTTTTGTGAGGATGTGAGAATCAAACATCAGTTTACAATTTCCTACTCTTCTCAACAAAATGGAGTGTGTGAGAGAAAAACAGGACTGCAATGGAGATGACAAGATGTCTTTTGTGGGAGAAAAATGTTACTAAAGGGCTGAAGATGTAAACACTTCAATTTATCTGCTGAATAGGCTTCTTACTAAAGCCTTGGATAGACTAACTCCTTATGAGGCATGGTATGGAGTTAAGCCTAACATATCTCACTTGAGGGTGTTTGGAAGTGTGTGCTACATGCACGTACCTGATGTTAAAAGAGATAAGCTTAGTCAGAAAGCAGAGGCTGGAGTTCTAGTTGGATATTGTGATAATGCTAAGGGCTATATGATTCTTGATCCTAAAACCAGCAAAGTTGTTTCTAGCGGGGATGTCAGATTTGATGAAAAATCCTCATGGAATTGGGAGTCAAATGCTGTGGATAGAACTGAGGCTCCAAAGTTGATTTCTCAAAATGAAGATGATGGTAATGAAGAAAGTGAAAATGCTGGTAAAGATGAAGAAACTCAAAATGAAAATGCTGATAATGATGAAGAAGAAATGGAAAATGAAGCTGAATCAGATTCAGAAAATGAAATGTTAAGATCAAGATCACTTCAAGACATTTATGCCACTTGTAATTTTGCAATTGTGGAACCAGTAAGCTATGAAGATGCAGCACATTCCAAGGAATGGATGGAATCTATGAAGCTTGAGCTAGTAGGAATTGAAAAGAATGGTACTTGGTTGCTTGTTGACAGACCGACAAGAACATCATTGGAGTTAGATGGGTGTTCAGAACAAAGTTAAACGTATATGACTCAATCAATTAACACAAGGCTAGGCTAGTGGTTAAAGACTATTCTCAGTAGTTTGGGATTGACTTTATTGAAACATTTGCACCTGTGGCCAAACACGAGATTAAGAGTTCTATTTGCAATGGCTGCTCATTTAAATTGGAAGATACATCAGCTGGATGTAAAATCTGCTTTTCTGAATGAAGACTTGAATGAGGAAATCTTCATTGAGCAACCTGAGGGCTTTGTTAAAAATGGAGGATAAGATAAAGTATACTTGCCATGAAAAAGCTTTGTATGGCTTGAAGCGGGCGCCAAGGAGCTAGTATAGCAAAATTGACAACTATCTATGCAACATTGGCTTCAATAAAAGTGTTAATGAGCAAACATTCTATGTCAAACCAGTAGAGGAGGATCTGCTCATCATTTCACTTTATGTTGATGATCTCTTAATCACAAGAAGCTATGAAGACATGATTAATGAGATAAAGAATGACTTGAAGCAGGATTATGAGACGACTGATCTAGGTGAAATGAAGTATTTTCTTGGAATGGAGGTTGATAAAACTAATGTAGGAATCTTTGTTTGCTAGAAAAGATATGCCAAAGAAGTGTTAAAGAAGTTCCACATGGAGAATTGCAAACCTGTTAACACTCCTCTGGTCCTGAATTTAAAGTTGATAAAGGATGATGGTGCAATCAAAATGGATGGGAAAACATATAGAANTATGTTGATGATCTCTTAATCACAAGAAGCTATGAAGACATGATTAATGAGATAAAGAATGACTTGAAGCAGGATTATGAGACGACTGATCTAGGTGAAATGAAGTATTTTCTTGGAATGGAGGTTGATAAAACTAATGTAGGAATCTTTGTTTGCTAGAAAAGATATGCCAAAGAAGTGTTAAAGAAGTTCCACATGGAGAATTGCAAACCTGTTAACACTCCTCTGGTCCTGAATTTAAAGTTGATAAAGGATGATGGTGCAATCAAAATGGATGGGAAAACATATAGAAGTCTGGTTGGTTGTTTGTTGTATCTTTCAGCCACAAGACTCGACAAACTGTTTGCTGTAAATCTGTTATCAAGATTCAGACAAGAGCCAAGCCAAATTCACTTCCAAGCTGCTAAAAGAGTGCTGAGGTATACCAAAGGGACAGAGGACTATGGAATCAGCTTCAGAAAATCAAAAAAACTGGTGTTGACTGGATTCACTGATAGTGATTGGGCTGGGTCAATGGATGATATGAAGAGTACCTCAGATTATGCCTTCTATACTGGATCAAGTATTGTTTGCTGGAACTCAGTTAAGCAAAAAATGCTAGCCCAATCTACAGTTGAAGCAGAGTATATAGCAGCAGCTGAAGCAACAAATCAAGTCATATGGCTGAGAAAAGTTTAGAATGATTTGAAGCACAAACAATCTGAAGCAAACACAATTTTATGTGACAATCAATTAGCTGTGGCAATTGTGAAGAATCCAGTATTTCATGGAAAAACTAAACACATAAATATCAAATATCATTTTATCAGAGAATCTCAAGAGAAGAAAGAGGTGAAGTTGATGCACTGCAGTTCTGAAGAACAAGTAGCAGATATATTCACTAAAGCACTGCCTAAGGAAATGTTTGAAACACTAAGGAATTATCTTGGTGTTTCCAACAAAAGTGTCAAGGAGGAATGATGAATTACGTGTGACACTTTTGTTGTTACAAAGTCATGTTTTTGGCTAAGTGTTGTCACACGTTTTTGTTGATAGTCTAGCTTAGGTTATGTTAGCTAATTAGACTAGTTTAGATCTATTGCAAGTTGATGTAATTGACAAGTATGGAGTAGTGGTAGTAGGTAGAAAAGGAGATAGAAAATCATTTTATTTTGCATCAATGTATAGCTATATTATGGAGCCATGTACTGCCTATTTTCTTGTATCAATTGAACTTAGTTTCCCTCCTCTTTGTCTTATATACTCTAACAAGTATACTTGACATAGTAGTCAAATTTTCTTGGTGGCTTCCCAAGAAGTTCGGATTTTCCTAATCAACCTGTCCTTTTATGAAAATAGTGTTCAGAAGATTAGATCGGAGTTAGATAATTGGTTGTTTTATGAGATTTCTAATAATTAATCATCCATGATTCTGGAATGAGATTAATTAACTTTGTCTTGGGGATTGTTTGGGAATATAGCTACAACTTGAAACATGCTCAGTCTCAACGTTTAGAATAAGGTATCATCTGTACCTCTATGGGAAGCGAAAATTTAAGGAATGATTTTGGATTCGATAGGCCGTTGGTAGCGGAGCGTAGCTTTGTAAGTAACTGAACTTGCAACTTTATGTCAGAGAGTAGCTATGGATCAACTATTGGCATGTTGACATTTGAAAACATCTTTATGAGTACTGTCCAAGCATTTACTTTGGTCTTGACTATCCCAATACAAGCATGCTGATAATCGGAACATTGAGTATCTAGAAGAGCAATCCTAGATACCGTAGGTGGTCCTTTTCTTCCATTGAGGGTAAAAGAAATTCTTGCTACTTCAAAATGAAGATGAACATATTCTTTAAATTATCATACTTTAGGAAGCTGAGGGGGCAGTTCAAGAGTAACCATATGTTCTTGTTCTATTGCATGAAGTATATGTTGAACAAACTTGGTGGTTTGGCTATATTATTCACTTGAGATTTTTGGAGAAAAATTATGTTTCTCATATATTTAGAGAAAAAGATTGGCAGCAGGCTTTAGTGTATGGAAGATTTGGTCTAATGAGAGGCAAATCTTTAAAAGGAACTCTGTGTATCATGACGTTAAAAAGGTTTCATATAGATTGTATGTCTTTAAAGATTGGCTTCGATACCATTATGTGTAAATCCACTTAGTTTTCTTAAACTTGATAATTTTTCTAGGGGTCTTAATCCATTTTTTTTTAAATACATTTTGTAGTTTTGAGTATTTTTGTTTTCCAACTATTTTTCTCTCTAGTGTATGTATCTTTTGTTTTAAATTTCTTACATAAAATATATTTATATTTTCAATATCCAAGATATTAAGTCAGGTAGGACGGTCGTTGATAACCGTAATAATAAGATTTTTTATTAATATTTAATTAAATATGTCTAAAAAATTTCAAAAAATATATAAATGTATTAAATTGTAAAAAACTTATATACATTTGAAAATATAATCTGATACAACCTAAAATAATAGTAAAAAAAATACATTTTTCAATCGTAAATGTACGATCAAGTTTCAA
>CAIGRL010026938.1:0-19540 GCA_903798325.1 Fraxinus xanthoxyloides
CTCTCTCTCTGTGTATATATATAATACAAATAAATAAATAATTCGTATTTTAATAAATATACATAAAGTAATAATAAGTGGTAGAGGAACATTGAAATTGAACATAGAAACAAGAAAAAAAAATAATAATAATAATAAAAGTTGTAATGATAGGAAACTGACGATTGCATCCCACGCTAACCCAACACTCTGGACCGACCAATATTGTTTACACACGATCCCAAGGATTCAATATTCCTGTGAAGTCGACAATCCTGTTTTTTAGTTTTTCCAAACCTATTTTAATACGATGATATGATAATTTCAAATATTTTAATTTTTATAATTGAAAAATAAATTTAATAGAAATTATTTTATTCCACTTATAATTTTCATAAAATGAACATCACACCAATCATGCTGTCACTGAAAATTAAGACCATAATATAATGGAAACTAAATTATACTTACTTTGTTAAGAAATGGAAAAGTTGAAACAAAAGAGCTTCATCAATGACAATCATGAATCTAATTTATTATTACATGTTCGACGATGAATGATGCATATATGATGTTCGATGTTGGAATGTCGCACGTCTCATTATTTGACTAGTAATTTCTTCATTGCTCCTCTGCTGATACTAGGTCTTGTTTGGCCCAAATTTTTTGAAACTCGTTTTTCTTAAACTCTTTTTGAATCATATGTTTCATGAGATTCACAATTTTATTAACTTTTTGATCACATAATTCATCTAATTTTATTATAATCTACTAAAAATCTGATTTTTTTTGCCAAACCAAATAGGAGCCATGCAAACAAATCAAATTTTACAAATATTTAATGTCAAAATTAAGAAATTTTATTCAAAAATTCATACTTGTTGATTAATCTAACTCTTTTAGAGAACCTCATGATAATTTGAATAGTGAAATTCCACGTATCTAAAACCTCTCAAGTGTCCTTGCTCATTATCACCCAAACTATCATCCTAGATTCCATTATTCTTCCCTTTAATTGCATCAAAATAAATCATAACTATGCCACTCATGCACTCAAAATTACAGTAATTCAATTCACTCGTAAATAATTTAAAATCCATTTAAACAACATGGAAGTCCGAGCATTAAATGGAGCCAAGGAATAGCATCCAAAGTATACAACTTACACACGATAATTACTTATATAGTAAACCATATACATTTTGTTTCAAATTTCAAGAAGTCGGAAGATTATAAAATGATTCAATATAGAAAGAAAGATTTCATGGAAAAGTTGGATTGACTTAAAAAAAACTATATGATGTTTAATCTAATCCTCACCAAACAAAGACTATATGATGTAGGATAATGCCAGGTATATACTCTTTTATCTACATCATACTTGACATTACCATTGTTGTCAAGCGATGATTAGTTAAAAAAAAAATTTAACCGTCCAACGATGTATTATCACGTAGCAAGGGTGTAAAATTTGATGTACGCCAAACTTGATTGAATAATGCATTAGCCTAACATCACATCTAGCCTCTATTTGGTATACATTAAAAATTTCATTTTAATTTTTCTACTTATTTTCAACCATACATTTTTTAATAAAAGAATATTTTTCATCGCATCAATAATTTTTCATACTTTTTCAACCACATATTTTTTTATCAATCTATTATTTCAGAATACTTTCTTCAAAAATAATGTGACTCAAACAGAATAGCAACAAGGTACTATGGGCGCCGAAAAGAATATTATAGTGTTGAGATGTAAAATTTGAGACGTGATTCACGGGGTCCGAATCCCATGAACGTCAGTTGCATCTTTTGTTTTCTTGTGAGTAATGTCGACAATGATTCTCTACACACGAAATTTAATGAAGAATACATAATTATTTCTAAATACGGATCCTCAAAAAATGAAAAATACATAATTATTTCTAAATACGGATCCTCAAAAAAAAAAATGAAAAATGAAAAAAACGACTACATCCATCATTATCGTCCCGAGGCAGGGTGGCTCTTTTATAAAGGTCAACAAAAATTCATTTCCAGCAAATCCAAATCATCATTTCCCTATTTTTTCTCCGTTTTCTTGCATAAATATTTCCAAATCCAAAAATCCATTTGCAAGTTACTTGATTGACTCGGAGCCTCTGTACCATCAATGGCTCGCTTGAAGGAAAATATTTCTTCGTTTTTCAATAATAGATGGCTGGTTTTTGTTGTCGCAATGTGGATTCAGTCTTGTGCTGGAATTGGGTATCTTTTTGGGAGTCTTTCTCCGAAAATAAAAAGTTCACTGAATTATAATCAGAGACAAATAGCGAGGTTGGGGGTTGCTAAGGACTTGGGGGATAGCGTCGGATTTTTGGCCGGAAGTTTATCTGAGATTTTGCCTTTATGGGGTGCTCTTCTTATTGGTGCTATTCAGAATTTCGTCGGATATGGTTGGGTTTGGCTTATCGTCACCGGCAGAACTCCGGTTTTGCCGTTATGGGCCGTGAGTATCAAATTTGTATTCATCGCCATTGATATTGATCTTATTATGATTACATGATGATCGGCCTCTATATCTACCAAATTCAAACATCCGGTTTTATGTTTTATTCATCCGGCTATTATGAATCTATGATCTATTAACTAGCTATAATTCATTTTTGCATAGATCATGATCGTGTTATACTTGGTTGGAGATGTGGAAGATGTTGTTTTTTGCTGTCTTTCTTGGACAAAAATAAAATATTTCAATCTAAAATCTAGTTAAACTCAGCCATTTATAATGAAACATGTTTAAGGACTTAATATATGTAGATGCTCTTAAATTCATTTGGACTCTTTTGCATTTCGAAATTTTGGGATTTACTATACAACAAATCGCCGATTTAAAAATTTTAAATTCGAGGAGTATATTGAATCTCTCAGGCCTTTTATCTTCATTTTTACTGAATAAAAATATCAAAAGAGTTCATTAGATAATTTTGTTTTAAATCTCAATATATTGGAACTTAAGGATTTCCAACTCCAATCAATCTGACATCTCTCTTCGGGATAAATTTGTTAATTTTACTCCTCGAATTGCTGTCTGCTTGTCTGACTTGTTTTATCCATTAATATGCAGATGTGCATTCTTATATTTGTTGGAACAAATGGTGAGACCTACTTCAACACGGCAGCTTTGGTGTCTTGTGTGCAAAATTTCCCCAAAAGCCGTGGTCCTGTTGTCGGAATATTGAAGGGTTTTGCTGGATTGGGAGGTGCAATTTTGACTCAAATATATGCTGTGATGCATTCCCCAGACCATGCGTCACTCATATTTATGGTCGCAGTCGGGCCAACAATGGTGGTCATTGCTCTAATGTTCATTATAAGACCCGTTGGAGGTCACAAACAAGTTAGATTGTCTGATGGATTTAGTTTTTCGATTGTTTATAGCATATGTCTCCTTTTGGCTGCTTATTTGATGGGTGTCATGCTTGTGGAAGATCTTGTGGATTTGAGCCAGACTGTTATTACAATATTCACGGTGATTTTGTTTATTCTGCTTTTTATCCCCATCGCAATCCCTATCACGTTGAACTTTTCTCGGGTGCCAATAATACCAGCAGAAGAGGCACTACTATCCGAGTCACAGAAACAAGAACCGATGAAATATGAAGACGATACTCAAGAGATCATATTTAGTGAAGTTGAAGACGAAAAAGCAAAAGACGTAGATATGCTTCCGGCTTTGGAGCGCCATAAAAGAATCGCCAAACTGCAGGCAAAACTAGCTCAAGCAGCCGCAGAAGGAGCAGTTAGAATTAAGAAGCGAAGGCCGCACAGAGGAGAGGACTTCACCTTGACAGAGGCATTGATAAAGGCTGATTTTTGGCTTATATTTTTCTCTCTTTTGTTAGGCTCTGGTTCTGGCTTGACAGTAATTGATAATTTGGGTCAGATGAGTGAGTCCTTGGGGTATGATAATACCCATGTATTTGTTTCCATGATCAGCATTTGGAACTTTCTAGGCCGTGTTGGGGGCGGTTACTTCTCCGAGAAAATTGTCAAGTACAAATTCCAGCCACTTTCTACTCATCTTTGTGTTATTTCATCTTTAAATCGTTTCTCTTCCAACTCTAACTCGTGATAATGCTTAACAGGGAGTATGCATATCCAAGGCATGTGGCTATGGCTGCTGCCCAAGTCATAATGGCGGTTGGACATTTCATATTTGCTATGGGTTGGCCAGGGGGAATGTACGTTGGAACTCTTCTAGTCGGTCTTGGCTACGGAGCCCACTGGGCAATAGTTCCTGCTGCAGCCTCAGAACTGTTTGGTTTGAAAAAATTCGGGGCTTTGTACAATTTTCTCACACTAGCTAACCCCGCAGGTTCTTTAGTATTCTCAGGTGTCATTGCCAGCAGCATATACGACAGAGAAGCAGAAAAACAAGCTCATATGCATCATCATGGCCACCGTAGTTTCTTGTCGAGTTTTGTCTATTTGAACGAACCTCTAAAGTGCACTGGTGCTATTTGCTTCTTCTTAACTTCCTTAATAATGTCTGGACTTTGCATCATTGCAGCAGTTTTAAGCATGATTCTCGTCTATCGGACAAAAACCGTCTATGCTCACCTTTACGGAAGATCTCAACAATAATTTGTGGTAAGATACGTCGATCAGAATTCAGAATTTATAGCAGACTAGAAGTTCAAAATGTGTGCAGGTTTCCTAAATTATTTCCTTGATTATCAATGTTTCTAAACTACTTAAGAGATGAGCATTGGAGTAGAATCGAAAAAACTGGGTCGGGAGTGAGATCAAGTATGCAGATTGGCAGTGGGATGTGTACTCTGTTTTGATTTTTGTTGTAATTTCATATTATATATATTTATATTCTTTGGTCCAATTGGAATTATTGGAAGAAATTTTCATCACCAAAGGCAGTTTGTTGAATAAAGTCTCTAGGATTTCTTGGTACATTTAAAGGATCTCAAATTATTAGGTGTTTGTGTCGTGGATTTCATTGTAATGCAAATTTTACTACTATTGATATCTTTTTCACAGTAATATTACATGGCATTCAATCATTGAACCGTTTAAAATAAAATCAACTTTTTTATCCAATTATTTTCTACCGCCAATACTTTTATCATTGCATCTGTGAAAATCCATATGGCAAAGTGGCATAATCCATTTTGGCCAGCCTATTGCTGCCTCTGTAAGTTGACAAAAATGATACGCAATGTTTAGATATATAATACATTTCTTGACGCCAAAAGAATGGAAAAATTAAATAATATTATTAGACTAAGATCAATCAAGTCCTACACACACACACATCAAATTAGGCGTTGAACGTTCTTTAATTGTCTAATGAACCAAGAAATTGCAAGATCGGATAATATAGCTGTCAAGTTTGAAATCAACGCCAAGCTACTGTTTGATAGGAATTAAAATTAGTTTTTAATAAATTTTGATAAAAGTCGATTCCTATTTGATTCTCATTAATTGGGAAAAAACGAGTTTCGAATGGTATTTTTAGAAGAAAAAGTAGAGAATTTTTTTTGATATACCTGTATAATATTTTATTATGTGAATGTGTGATTAAAAATGATTTTGTAGCAAACCATAAAATTAATTATTAAAATGTGTGGTTAAAAAATTGAGGATGCCATGAAATGTGTTATTAAAATTAATTATTAACTTTAACTTAAATTAAAATCTAAATTATAATTCCACCAAATAAGGGCTAAAATTGAAAACCGAAAAATTGTAAAGAATCTAGAGGACCGGAGGAGGGTAAATTTTTCAACCTTGCTCATTGAACTTTCAACAAATTTTAATTCAATTGAGTTACTTAACTTCAAATTGATTCCAAATTTCATCACTGCATTGATTTTTATCTCCCAAATTGATGAAAATTACTTAATTGACATTACTACATTGGATCTTTCACGTAATCACGACATATCGTGAAATTCTAAAAATTAAAAACATGCTTTCAAACGTTTTAATCTAATACATTGCAAAAATTAAAAACATGCTTTCAGGATGTTGATTTTATGGAAGACCAATTTTTGACAGCCAATATGTTGTCAATTTAGGGAATGATAGGTGACAAAATGTGATAAAGTGGTGAAATTTAAAATTAAATTAAAGTTGAGTAACTGCTAATGAAATTTACCCTTCAGATGAAATAAAAGAAGACAAGTCAAAACTCAAAGGTAATGGCTAAAGCATAATAAAATTCAATTTATCCACATGTATAAAACTATTTCTTCTGTAAAAAAATGACAGAATACTTACATGGGGGTGGGCTCCTCATCAAGATTTAAAAATTACTAAAATAAGATCAAGGTAAAAGACACGAATACAATTTCCATGTTTGATTGTCATTATTTGAGAAAAAAAATAATATTTGAATAGTGATTTTTAGGAGAATATGTGGTTAAAAATTTTTGAATTTTCGTGTTGTATATCTTATTTTGTGAATGTGTGATTGTTGTGTTTTAATGCCCAATAAACATTGGGTAATGATGTGAAACAGTTGAATTATATTTTACATACATTAACCGTTGAGTGAATTAATAATCAACAACATAATTTAAATGATCGATCCAAAAATAACGTGAACCGCTAAAAATAGATTAAGTTATTAATGCTGCTTATGACCCAAATATTTGCTTCATGGAGGCTCTTATAACTTTGGCCCATTTTGGTTTAACAACCTAATTCTATTTCTATATAACCCTCCATTCCTCTTGGCTGCTGTGTGCGTGTGCTTTGCTGTGAAAGAAAATAGAGGCTGCTGTTTTGTTAATCTCTCCATGTTTGTGTCTTGAGTCTAACCTTCTTCCACCATTGTTTTCTTCTCCTTTGTAGCTAGCAAGACACCAACATATTTTTGTCCTTTGTGGGTGAGATAATAAGATGCAATTGGAGTGATTGGTTGTGGGTCGAGCTATTGGATTGGTTGTTGGTTGAAACTGGTAGGATTAAATTGAGCCCAAAAATCACGGAATTGAAGATCCTGGAGTAAACTTCCACAACAGTAGTTGAAAACAAGTATATAGATAAATAAGCACTAATTATTAAATTGGTAGGAATATTTTCACTTCCATGCATTTCGTTAGTTTGGATTTCAGTTATAATTTTTAAATCACATTTCTGCCTATTTTAGCATATTTAGATAAATAAGAACTAATTATTGGACAAATTAGTGAATTTTTCCATAGATTGATTGAAAAGAAAGTCAACAATATATTCAATGTTAGGTGAGACAAGCAGTCAATTAACTGACCTCCTTTTAATAGATTGTCAATTAACAGACGACTATTTTGTGGCGATTGGTTAATTGGCCGATCGAGTCAGCAGCCTAATATTTTCATGTTAAAATGCAAATATGAATTTTACAATCCTCGTTGTTTTGTTAATTTAGTGCGTTTGTAAGGAATGACCAACGTTGATGTAAATGAAAATAGAGTTGGAAATGAAAATGTTACATTGGTTGGTGATGTATCCAAAAATTTTCTAACCGAGTAAATGGGACGGGGATGGGGCAATGATCATTATACCGAAACGGGTACGGGGCGAGTACAGGAAACATAGTCACCGTCCCGTTTAAAATTAATTTCAAATTTAAGTTTTTTATCGAACAAAAATAATAAATTGATCATCATTTTTAAAGAGAACATAAGTTGTTTTTAACAAATTAGTAAAAGAAATAATAATATTTACTAACTAAAGGGATAAAAAAATAAAAGCAAAAAATAAAATAAATAAGAATTAAAAAGAAAAAATAAATGGGGCAAGGGACTTGCCCTTGCCCCGACCCGACCCGATCTCACCCCGATTCCGCCCATCCTGCTTTAATCGAGTATGTGGACGGAGTAAGGCAACAAAAATACTCGATGGGACGGGGTTGAGAATGGCCAACACGTCCCATACCCGCCCATTACCATCCTTAGCCATGCATCATTCTTGGTTACTTAACTCAAAAGGACTCTACTTTCCAAGTGTCTTAACCTCATCCAATCACCTCAATCCTACACACCTACCCAATTCACAACTCTTCTACACAAAAGGACTCTATCTCTACAATCCTATTATCACCAAAAGATTGGTCTCACAATTGTGATAGAGCTCCACTGTCCACCTTATGTAGGACTCTAAGGATACTCAAGTAACTTAATCATATTAGGAGTATGCTACCTAAATCTATAAATATAGGACCCTAATTCATTATTCAAGTACACTTTTATATAATTTTAAGTTTATAGTCTCACACATAAATTTTCTCTCTAACTTAAGCATCGGAGGGCGACGAGAACACACCTTGACGCCATTGTTTCAGATACTTGAAGATTTTGTTCGTACTCATATCCAATTCTCAAGCTCGAAAATCAATAGGTATGATTTTTGGTAGCATCATGATGTTGTCTGTGGGAAACGCTACCCAAGGCCATGACACATGTTCAGAACACCTTCCAGCAAGCTTATCTGCCTAATCACCCCCCCCCCTCCTCGGAGGATCCTCTGGTAGGAGGAATCATCAAGAATACCAACACCTCAACCAGTAGTTGTTGCTCCCAAAGCATTCGAAGAGCTCCGCCAACAAGTTGTGATGATAACTCAATTGCTAAGTTAAATAAATTCGCATCCAGTGCCAACTCCAAGATGATTTTATGGACAATGCTCGAGCTTGAGCTTGAGCTCCCTTCTCGATATTGGTGGTGCTGGAACCTCGAGCATACCTCCTATGACCTTAGGCTCGAGATCAATTACCATGGACTCTATTGAACTTGACAGGATCATACAAGATGGGATTAAGGAAGGTCTACTTCAAAATACCCAAGGGTTAACCGGTTTCAACCCATTTATTCCCAAGATCTTGTTGTATCCATTACGTATCCTTGCATAAAAGAGTACAATAGGACTACCGACCGAATCAACCATCTCAGTGTTTATATACAGACTTCATGAATTTGCAAGTTGATCTAGACATGGTGATGTGCAAGGCTTTTCCACAAATCTTGACTAGTGCTGATAAAGATTGGTTATCTACCTTAGATTTGCCTCATTCATAGACTTGGCCAATAAGTTCTCTGCCTTCTTCAAAAGTAGTAAATGGATTAGGAAAACCGATGCTTTCCTCACGCAACTTCGCCAAAGACAAAATGAATCCTACGTGATTTTATGACAAGGTTCAATAAAGAAAGACTTTAGATACCTGACCTACATATCACAACATTTTTCTCCGCTCTCACATATGCTATAAAGTGTGAGACATTCATAATGTCCTTTTCAAAAACATTGCCAAAATCGGTGACCGAGCTACTTACCGGAGTTGAAAAATACATCAATATGGATAAACCTTGAATCCAAGGAAAATGGACCTATGAGAGACCCGAACATAAGAGATAGCATGATACAAATCCAAGACCGGATATTCCTTAGGGTAAATTGAAGCACGAGGTTCTGTTGACATCATTCACTCGGCTGAACACTTCCAGGTTTAACATTTTGATGAAAATCAAGGATATGAAAGAACTTAAATGGCCTTCAATGATGCGATCTCCTCCTGATACTAAAAACAAGAGCAAGTATTGTAACTTTCATCAGAACCATAGGCATACCACGAACGATTGCAAAACCTTGCAGCGAGAGATAAACGCTTTTATCAAAAGAGGATTCTTAGGGACTTATATCAGTCATGACAACGCTAAAGGAATGATCATAACAAGGAGAAGGCCATTGAGGCCCTGGCAATGGTCAACCTATAGTAGAAACCATTAACATTATTGTTGGGGTATATCCTTAGTGAGAGACTCAAACATTGGGCATAAGCAATATGCTCGACAATATACCTCAAATTCGAGGACAGCTCAAAGGACTTAGAAGGTATATCATTTCCTTATGATGATGCCTTAGTTATATCCGCAATTATTGCTAACTTTGAGGTGAAGAGAATTTTGGTCGACAATGGGAGTACGACCAATGTACTGTCTCATGAGGCATTTACGAAGAAGAGAATTGCAGTAATTGAAAATGGTAAAAAGTCATTTTCAAGGAATTGGAGATGGAGTCATCATTCCTGAAGAAGTCGTCGATCTTCTTCTTACCCTGAGCTCACATCATAAGCAGATGAAAGAAATTATAGCCTTTCAGGTAGTTTAGGCTTCTATGGCTTACAATGTCATCCTTAGAAGACCACTACTCAATAAAATCAATGCAATTGTCTCAACCTACCATCTTTCTATGACCTTTTTTTACAAGTAATGGTGTAGTGTGTGGAGACTAGCCAGTAGCTATAGAATGCTATATTACTAGCGATCAAGGAATAAATACTAACATTATTCAACTTTTAACATGTGAGCTTGAGCTCGAGCATCAAGGAAGACATGCTCCAGTGGAAAAATTGATAGAGGTCGAGCTCAAGCATGGTAAAAAGTGACAATTGGTTGGGATCTTGACATTACTCTCATGGTTGAACTTATTAGCAGCATGTCCCGTAACATTGATGTATTTAATGGAGGGTTGAAAATATGTCTGGAATAGACCCTAGGGTTGTAGTCCATGAACTCAACATTAACCTATGAGGTAAGCCAATTAAACAAAGGAAGAGATGATTTGCACCAGAATATTGATAGGTCATACGTGAGAAGATTGGTAAACTTATTTGTACTCGGTTTATTCCGGAAGGTCAGTACTCTAATTGGCTCGCCAATATCATTCTCGTAGAAAAGGTCAATGGTAAATAGAGAGTTTGTATTGACTTCACAAATCTTAACAAAGCATTTCCCAATGATGGTTATCCCCTTCCTCGAACTGACAACCTCGTGGACAGCACATTGAGCCATAAATTGTACATTTTTCTTAATACATTTTCTAGATATCACTAGATCCTCATGACTGAAGAAGATTAGGAGAAGTTGTCATTCATGGTTGACTCTGCTATATATTGTTACAAGGTCATGTCATTTGCGCTGAAGAATGCATGAGCAACATATTAAAGGCTCATCAATAAAATCTTTGCCAATTTAATCGAGAAAAATATTGAGGTCTACGTTGATGACATGGTAGTCAAAGTAAACAGTTTGACCAACATATTACTGCTCTTTAGGAAGTATTTTCTACACTTCAAAAATATGAGATGAAGTTAAATCTACTAAAATGTGCATTCGGAGTAGCCTCGGCAAGTTCTTGGGACTTATGATCACACACATGGAGATATAGGCCAATCGAGACATGATATAGGGCTTTGCATCCATGTTACCACCTAGTAGCAAAAGAGAGGTTCAAAAATTGACATATCAGGTTGCCGGCTTGAATAAGTTCATGTCTCGAGCAGTAGATAGAGGTTTTCCCTTTTTCAAGGTTCTCTACGACATTCAAAGTTTTGAGTGGAATGAGGAATGTGAAAAAGCATTCCAAGAGCTCAAACAAAAAGTGGCAACACTACAAGTTCTCACAAAATTCGAGCACGGTGATACTTTTTTTTTGTACTTAGTTGTTTCTTAAAAATACAATAAGTAGAGTATTGGTAAAAGAGGTTAACAAGGCTCAGCAACCATCTACTATGTAGGTAAATTATTACTTAACGTATAGATCAAATATACATTAGCTGAACACCTTGCTCTAGCCTTTGTCATAGTGACATGAAAACTATGGCAATATTTTTCAATCTCATTCAATTGTGGTGCTCACAAATTAGCCACTCAAGCACACATAACAGAAGCCCAACATCTCAAGAAGATTGGTAAAATAGGCAATTAATTTTGTGAATTTCATATAAAGTTCAAGCCATGGCTTTCTATTAAGGCACATGCATTGGTTGTCTTCATAGCAAAACTTATCCTATGCATCAGGGGCCAGGGTTTAATTCGATCACCGACATCGACACTTGGTAGATATTTGTAGATGGAGTATTTAACTGCTCAGGCTCGGGGTGTAGGGGTCATAATTATCAGCCTAGACAATGTCACAAAAATTCATTGTACACTCATATTTGAATTTGAAGCCACCAACAGTGAGGCGGAATATGAGGCCGTTGTCATTGCTCTAAAGCTTGCCAACAACCTTGAGCTTAAACGTATCAATTTTTTTAGCGTCTCGCAACTTGTGTTTGGTTAGAATGAAGGTGCATTCGAAAGGAAAGATGAGAAAATGAGTTTATATTGTTTAGAAGTTTATGGTCTTCAAAGACGATTCAAGAATTGTGAAATTATGAAAATCACCCGAGCTGACTATTATAAGGCTGATGCCTTGTCCAGACTCATATTCATGGAAGTAGACGGATTTGACATGAGAGTCTACATCAAAATTGTGATGAAACCAAACATAGGTTAGACACCTGGTGTCATGGATATTGATCATGAGCCCTCATGGATAGATCCAATTATCAACTTCATAAGTAATGGTAATTTACAAGAGGGGATCCTCATGCAGCAGGTATCCGATCTTGAGTACCAAGGTACTGTATGATCAGGGGAGCCCTATTTCGTACGAGCTTCACATTTTCATATCTTAGGTGCCTTAGACCTTCAAAATCATCCCAGGCCTTGGCTAAAGCTCATGAATGAGTATATGGGAATCACCAGGGAGCTTAAGTCCTAGCCTTCAAACTTATAAGGTATGGGTACTACTGGATGACCATGAAGAATGTCACCTCAATTATGTTAAGAAATATGACAAGTGTCAGAGGTTTGACAACGTTATCCATTTCTCTACCGAGGGACTTATCCCCCATCCACTATTTAGCTCCCTCTGAACAATGATGTGTAATCATCCTTGGCTCATTCCCTATGACAAGAGATCAACCGAAGCTCGTCGTTGTAGCAGTTGAATATTTTACTAAGTGAGCAAAGGTAGAACCTCTTGCAACAATTTTAGAGCCCAATCTTAGGACATTCATTTGGACGTCCATTATATATAGGTTCGGGATACCCAGGGTCCTAATAATCAACGACGGGTAATTAATGATTCTCAATTTAGAAACTTTTGCATCAACCTTGGGATTGACCATCATTTGTCATCAATTTCATATTCTTGCAATGGCATTACTAAGCTGACGAATCTGATTATATTGCAAGACCTCCGAAGAAGGATCATAGATGCTAGGGCTAATTGGCCTTATGAGCTACTATATATAGTTTAGACATATGAAACATCTCACAAAATAACGACGAGCGAGACCCTCATTCCTGTTGGCATTTGGTGTTGAAACTAGAATATCAAGGTCAGATTTCCTAACTTCAGGAGATCAGAGCTTGAGGTCGAGGATCATAAAATGGAGCCTAGACCTCCTTGAAGAAGTACGTAAAAAGCAGCTCTGAGAGTCACGTCTTATCAAAATAGAATAGCTAGACACTTCAACAGTAAAGGTAAGATCCAGAAAGCTTATGGTTGGGGACCTAATACTGAGAAGAGTAGAAGCAGCAGGTCATACCCCTGCAAACTTGGGCCAAATTGGGAAGGGCCTTTCGAAGTTATACAACAAATTCGTAAAGGAGCATACAGCCTGAGGGATACCTTTGGAAGACCACTCTCGAGACCTTAGAACTCTAATAATTTGAATATTTATTACAAGTAGTTTTCCCTACATTACATGGTAGCTTATTTGGTTTATTTGATTTTCTTTTACTTTGTTCTTTTTTATTGTATTTGTTTTGGTCATGTTTGCATGCCCGGTTGATTTTACTTCTTCAGTTGGTTAGGCCTACGTGACCTCATTTATTTTTTAATAGAAGTTAGGTTTGATTGATAGTCATCAAGATCTTATCCTAATAAAAGTTTAAATTTCCATTCTAAATAGCACTCTAAGCCGCGACCCTGTGCAAACACTCTAAGTCTGGCCTTGCACAAGCAACTAAGCATCTCCCCGTGCAAGCAGACTAAGCATTGTCTTGTGTAAGCACTTAATCCTTGTCCCACACAAGCACACCTAAGCCTTACCCTACGCAAGTATACTTAAACCTTACCCACTGCTAAATAAAATTCTCAATGATGTAGGCTCGAACTTTGAAAAACATCATGCTTCTAAATATTAGATGGTAATATACTTGGGATGTATATTCCTTATAATACATTGGATATCCCTATTAGTATACATTGAGCTTGACATTATCATCGAGCTCAGTACTGAATAAATCTCGATCATTAAGATCGAGTTTATTTGTTTATTTACACTAAGTTTGACGACGTCGTCGAGCTTATTATTTTGACTCAAATTGAGGCTTGGATCTTGGGTTTGTTCAATAATGACGTCGAGCGTAATACTTCAAATCAAATATTGACCTGGAGCTCGGGTTTCATCAAGTTAACTTAGGTTTAACCTAGTCTTGGAGCTCAAGAGCTCAACTTAAATCTTTAAGATCGAGTTTATTTGGTTTACATTAAAAGCAACTAAATCGTCAAGCTTGATACCAAGATAAAATCTAGCATTGGAGCTTGAGTTCGATCCATTCACATTATGTGTCGAGCTTAATTCTTCAAATAAAATCCGTATTAATGCTTGAGATCAGTGACCGCACGATATTCTTAATCTTCGAGATAAACACTTGGCTAAAAAGAATTCAGAAAAGAGATATACTTCATTCAAAAACAAAAGACGCCCTCGATGGTTGGGCAATGTACTTAGAAAATAAAAAAAAATGTTTACATAATTGAAACTTGATCGATGGGATACAAAGAAAAGGGAAGGAATGGCCTTAGTCTAGATCATTAGGCTCGGTGGCCATACTCGTATCCTCGAGGAAACCATTCTCTTCATCATTATCGGCGCCATCCTCGGATAATATGAGACTTTTTGCAACCTCGGGAATAGTCTTCACGTTCTTAGGACTAACCTCTGGCAACTTAGACCGAAGAAAGCTCATACCTCTTACAAAGCATGGAAGTACATGCCCATCGAATACTCGCCCTTAAGCCTATTGAACTCCTTAATTTTTTTGAAATCCTCGATATCTTTTCCTCTGGCTTCTCCAACTTGATCCTCAACCTCTTTATTATTATTAAACTCGATCTCAAGCTTCTTTTCTTCAAGATCATCCTTGACGAATGCTAACTCGTTGATCACTTTCCTCATTCCAGTCGAAGCATCATCACTCTCCTTCTGCGCGAGATCGAATGTAGCCTCGTGCTCAGCAATCTTCTTATCACGAAGCTCGATTGGCCTCACTGAGCCCAGCCATTCTATAGAACTCATCCATTCCTTTCAAAGAAAGCTCGGGAGCTTCGCTTAACGTTTGCAAAATCCGAAGAAAGGTTAATGTCGAGAGAAAAGGAGGTAGAAAAATTAAATTTCACATTAGTCTCAAGCTTACTTTAGCCTCATCATCTCCATGGCTTTCATGCCCTCATCAGACCCAAGCTCAAATAGATATTTGTCAACAATGCTCGATACAAATGACATCGTTCTTCATCCTTGATCACCGAGGACACTAGAGGGATGGCCTCATCTTCGAGATCCACCAGGCCATCCCTCGAGATCCACCACTTTAGGTTTTGATTTATAAGTTTTTTTTTTTTTTTGCACACTTGATAAAACTAGCAGATCTATTCACAATCGGGTAATATTTGTTTTTGTATGGTAAAGAATCACCAATTGGAAAGAACAAGCAAAAATGAAGGAAAAATTATTGAAATTGTGCAAAATCATGAGGTTGGGGACCGAAATCACAAATGTAGAAAGTTTAGGGACCTTGGATAGAATTTATTAATGACGTGATCGAAATAAAAATTAAAATCCGATGACTAAAATTGTATAAGATCAAAGTTGAGAGACCCGATGCGCTAATATGCAAAGGACTAAATGGGAAGAACGCCTTGGCTTTCAACATGAGATCGTTTTAATTGTTTCTTCAAAACTCGGGGGCCATGGCTGCAAACTTTGAAAGATTTTAAAACATAGAAAAGGGTAGTCGACGCTTGATTTCATTCAATGTCCATTTTTTCTTGTTCATTTTTTCTTCTTGTATTCTTTTCTTTTTCTTTTGATTTTTCTTGGTATTTTGGGAAAAAATTCTAGAGCAGAAGGAGAATCGATCAAAGAAATTGGAGAAACATTTAGGGAAAATCAAGATAAATGCAAACATTGCTTCAAAAATAAACCAAAACTTGTATTTAATATATTCTTTTCTCCAAATTTGTAATGAATATTATGAATCTTCTTTCTTTGTTATCATATATTAAAATGGGCTGTTTTTTGTATTTGGATTTTTGGTAGTGCTAGACCCAACTTTAATTAATTTTAATATTTGCTCTTTAATGTTAAAATTACTTATGTCATGTATATTCACCATTGATTTTCATGCTATTCATTTATTTGGCCAATAAATGTTTGTATTAAGTGATTTGTCGGATTATTGAGAAGTTCTTGTATATTTTAGACAACGGAGTAAATACTCTAGGTTCATGTAGAGGATGAAGATATATCCCTAACCCTAGGTGATTCATAGAACTATTTTCACAAAAAATGAATGCAATTGTTTTGGTTTTAATCAACATAAAGATATAGTACGTTAAATCAATTAAATATAGTTAATTTCACTCGAGAGAGGTAATTATCTAAAATAGAAAATTTGGGTTTAACACAAGGAGTGGTCCACTACTTCAAGTGTTGATCGTGCAACCATAACACGAGGAATGGTCCCTTGGGGCATAGTCCTTCTCCCTATTAGGACTAGATTCCCTAGCACTTGAAGACTCTCCAGAGCCTTTCCTTAAGGGCTCAATAGTTCGTTCCCAATCCTTCTTCCGCCCATTTTTCTTTTAGGGGTCCCCACTTTAGGGGCTTTCAATTTGGAGCTCATAGCCCAGCATAATGCACTAGGATCAAATGTCATTCTTGCACAATGCACCAAGTCATTAGCACGAGCATAAGATCGAGACATACATAAAAATATCAACTAGAAAAAATAACAAAAACTTTAAGTCCTAACCTTGATGCCTTTCACATCCGCAAGATCAAAGATGTCATCACCAAGGATGTTGTCTAGGTCATACACCAGAGGCTCGAGACCCTCTAATGTCTCTCTATCCCTCTCTAAAGACTAAAAATAAGCAAAAACCTCACAAAACCTCTTCGTGTCAAGTATCTCTCGTCGAGGACTAAAAGGGAGATCGGTATATTAAAGAATAGCATATAACCACTTTTCTTTCAACTATTTTAGTGAGCTAGGAATTTTTGGGATCCTAAACCCTCCCCGAGATGAAAGATAGGCGTAACATGTAAATCAAGGAAGTCGTTTCAACTTAAAGACCACCCTACAAAACTCGAGGTAGGGCGTAATGCCCAAATATCTTCATGCTATAGAAAAATAGTTGAACATCCTCCACCCATTGTGCACTAATTGCTCTAAGCACATGTTATGCTCAACCAATGGGGCTACAAAGAACATGTGCAGAGGTCACCTATATTCACCTTTCAATGAATCTCTAAAATAAAAACTTTCCATCCCGAGCTCTAGCCATCCTATCCTTGTGCTTAGGCGCTCTAATATTGCAATTTGGAATGAGTCCAAACTATCTACTCGTCGATAACGCTAGATACTCTTTAAACTTACAAGGGCTGTCAAGATACTTAAATTGGGTTGGTCCACCATGTGCTTGAGGATTTCTAAAGGAATGGCTATTGGTATGATCAAGGTTCCTAAGTCCTCGGGGGTATTTCCCAACCCCGAGGATTCATGTTCATTATCATTACTCAACATCATGTTCCAAATTAAAATTTCTAGAAAAATAACTTAGGTTCTTGAACTCTTACCTTAATCTCCATGTCCTAAAACCCACAAAATAGTCCTGATCTCGAGAACTGATAAGAAGTTTACTAAGAGTAAAAAAAGGGAAGAGGTAATGTATTTATACGCTACTAGGAAGGCCAAAAGTCTTTCGATCTGGGTCCTTGGTTAGGACTTACGTGTCTCCCATCTAGCCAATGGTGATCTGGTCTCTTGATCTTGATTCCATGTGTCAAGCATCCAATTGATGACATAGCTAACACATCATCNTCATTATCATTACTCAACATCATGTTCCAAATTAAAATTTCTAGAAAAATAACTTAGGTTCTTGAACTCTTACCTTAATCTCCATGTCCTAAAACCCACAAAATAGTCCTGATCTCGAGAACTGATAAGAAGTTTACTAAGAGTAAAAAAAGGGAAGAGGTAATGTATTTATACGCTACTAGGAAGGCCAAAAGTCTTTCGATCTGGGTCCTTGGTTAGGACTTACGTGTCTCCCATCTAGCCAATGGTGATCTGGTCTCTTGATCTTGATTCCATGTGTCAAGCATCCAATTGATGACATAGCTAACACATCATCCATCCTCGTTCGAAGAGGAATCGAGGTGTGGAATGTTCACATCAGCAAAATGACTATCCCAAACATTGCACTTTCGAATCTAACCTGAGCACTCAATACTTCATGCATCAATCTTTACCTTCATATGCACCTCATTGATGAGTTCGCACATCATACCATAGACATGCCCAAGGACCTCACTTAAATCCCAATAACTCAAACTCAACATCTCGTCCTTTGTACATCTTGCCCCGAAACTCGAACCTCAGGAACAGATGCACGGGCCCCAGTGATATATCCAAAATTTAACTAACATGAGCACTTGTGCCCAGGATGTCATGCGGCCGATTCAACACTTTTTAGAATGCCCATGATCGGGAGCATGGTCAAGAATAAGCTTTACCATACACAATCTATACCCCCCCCAGGCAATTCACTTAGACCACACACCATCCTTCATTACTTAACTCAAAAGGATTCCACTTCCCAAGTGTCCTAACCTCATCTAATCACCTCATCCTACACTCCTACCCAATTTACAACTCTTGTAAACAAAAGGACTCTATCTCTACAATCCTATTATAACCAAACTAAGATTTGTCTTAGAAACGGGATAGAGCTCGAATGTCCACCTTACGTAAGATTCTTAAATTAGATAAAGATACTCAACTAATCTAATCCTATTTTGAATACACCACCTACCTCTATAAATACAAGATCCCAATTCATTATTCAGGCATGCTTTTACATAATTTTCAGCTTGTAGCCTCACGCATAAGTTATCTCTCTAATTTAAGCATTGGATGTGCGATGAGGATACACCTTGATAGATTTGTTTCATGTACTAGAAGATTTTGTTCATATTCATTCTCAATCATCAAGCTTTAAAATCGACAGGTACAATTTTTCATAGCACCGGTCGGATTCTAACCTTTAAGTGGGACTCTATACATTTGTTTTTAGATTAATTTGATACAAAGAAGAGGTTGTAAGTGTTATGCCCTAAATC
Source organism: Fraxinus xanthoxyloides (assembly GCA_903798325.1). Classification (NCBI taxonomy): domain Eukaryota; kingdom Viridiplantae; phylum Streptophyta; class Magnoliopsida; order Lamiales; family Oleaceae; genus Fraxinus; species Fraxinus xanthoxyloides. The sequence continues at coordinate 19,264 of CAIGRL010026938.1, forward strand.
CAATCAACTTTGGACATAAACACTTTTAATGTATATAACTGATGCATGTTTATGGCATGCTCTATTATTTAATTGAATTAATATTTTAATTAATTAATAATAGAATCTGTAGACTCATGTCTTGGTGATTTATTAATCACAAGGAGTTGTGATTGTGAGATACAAATTATATATGACTGAATCTTAAATCAACTGTGGTCGTACGTAATAACGAGATACATATATCGTTATTACGGATAGACCATCACGTGTGACATTTCTTACTTGTGAAATAATT
>CAIGRL010026997.1:0-13287 GCA_903798325.1 Fraxinus xanthoxyloides
TGGACAATTTCCATAAAAAAAGAAGCCAAACGAATTTCAAACTTTCAACATTTTCGATGAAAAATTATACCAATCAAACACACTTAATTACAATTCCCTGTAAAACAAGTTCTAGACAAATATTTTCCCTAAAATTCATTTTCTTTCAACCATATTTTTCATGGTGCAATTAAACGGACCCTTAAAGTAACTCCAGCATGGATTGGTGTGCAAGGATGAAGGAGGTGGATCCCACTAACCGAAATCAACGGCTTGGATTTCTCCAAGACACTATGGTACCACGCATGTGATTCCCTGCGGTGTCATTTACGTACACTTCAATCTACTATAGTCTATTGCCCAACTCTTTTTATCGCTCTCTCTTTTACATTTCCTCTCATTTCTCTCTACATTTTTCGGAGAAGAAGAAGAAGATAAAGGAAATTTCAAATTCAAGCAAAAATGGCGAAATTGGTTTTACTTTTAGCTCTATTCATGCTGCCGGCGATTGCCAGTGCCCACTTTGCCGGCAACCCATTCCTTGTAACGGGGATTGTATATTGCGATACTTGCCGCTGTGGGTATGAGACCTACGCCAGTAAAGCCCTCGCTGGTAACTGCCTTTAACTCAAACACACAGTTACACACACAATGTTGTGCATTAGTGAGTTTTACTATTATTTATTCTAGATCTGTATGTTTTCTATGGATAATTTGTGGCTTTTAGTGTTGCAGCAAGCTAGGTTCAATTTGGGTAGAAAAAGTAATAGAAGGGACTAAATTGTTACCAAAATCTTTTAATTAGTAAAACTCACCCTTAAAATCGACCTATAGAATGCAATTAGAGTCCTTAGATTCCATTAAGGTTTGTGTTATTAATATCTATTATTACACCTACTGACCTACATTGGGAGGGTAATTAAGTAGTTATAATCCAGCCGACCCTGGACTTAGCTTGGCATTACAAAGGTGGCAATGGATTTTAAACCATGTATTAGATTTTCTCTGTAATGGTGGAATTTGATCTGTTTGATGCTAAGTATAGTGTATCACAACATGGATCTGTTGTTTTCATAGAAGTTGTTAAACTTGGTGTTCTAGCTTCTAAATGGCGATCGAATTAGAAAAATAGGATTGGACTATTGGATAACAACATTTTACCAAAGACGAAACTAACTTATTCTAATTTAGCGTGACGCGGAAGATTTAGAAAAGAAGCGAAAGAATAGTGTTTGAGCTACCGGGCTGGACGTTAAGGCGACAATATATGAGTCCAAAGTAGCCACAAAAATAAAAAGAAACATTTGACTGAAATAGGATCTCATGGTTAACAGCATATTAGCCAAATTGCCCCACCTTTTCCCTCCATCCCACCAACACATGCTCGGAGAGAGAAAAAAAGGGATCCCAAGGAAACTCTTTTCCTCCTTGGGACCCTATTAAAAATTGCATAATCCTTGCCCCCCCGGGGCACATCCCAACTTGCAAAAGATGGGGCTTTTAGTTGTTGATAGTTCAGAGGTCGAGGGTTCAATTCGTGGGGCTCTTGGAAGACAGACTCTCTCCTGGAAGACAAAATTTATCTTGGAAGGGAAGGTGCAACATGTGTTGACTAGCTCGATATTTTGGCAGATCAGTGGGGGGCACTTGGACCCTGGCTAGTTTGAGGCACATTTCGCGGTTTACCTAGTCTGCGTCTTGAGGAGCCAAGGCGTAGATCTTAGGATTAGTCGTCGAAAGTAGACACCTGGGTATCAAAAAAAAAAGAAAAAATTGCATAATCCAACTACCAACATGCCCAAAATACCTGCCAAAATAAACGAAGAAAAAAAGAAACACTGAACCAACAAGGTTTTGTGGTCTATGAGTAATCGTACAATTCTGCAAGCAATCATACGCGATAATTCTACAATTAAAATCCAAGATCCAATGGTCCTACTGGGAAAATTTGATGAAATCAAAATTTAGTCTTGGTTGAAGGATGTACTCTGTCCCAAAATTGCTTGTTTTAGTTTATTTTCTCTACATCATTGTTATTACACCATTCACTTGAATCCTTCTGAAAACAACATGTAATAAACTCCTAAATTTTTCTAATGTACTTTCTGGCAAGCATGGAAGCTTAGCCACATGCTATTTATATCTAAAAAAGGAAAAAAGAAAAAAAGGATTGACTTTGAAACATTTTCCCTTTTCTCCTTCCCATTTGCCATCAATTTCGTTCACGTGGGCTCGAAGTGTTCTATACGATACAATGGATAACCTAGAAGTTCTGAATCTAAGAATATTGATTATTTTGCATTAGTCCTAAATTGATGAAAATATATGTGGTTCAAAAACTATAGCATTCATAGGTCAACTTGCTCACTTCTTGTTTTTTTTATTATTTATCATCATTTTTTCCTTTTCTCCAATTTGCTATTTATCATCATTTTTTTTCCTTTTCTGAAATTTGCATTTGTGTGACTCCAATATCGCTTCATATCATTCGACATTTTTTGTGCTTAATAAACAAGTAATATTCCAAAAAAGAAGAATAGTCAGTACATTAATAATACTCAGGGATGGAGGTAAGAGCAGGTGGAAGAAAGATAAAGGCATTAGCCTTGCTTGTCTTATATAACATGCCATTAATCCAAGGCATTTCTTTGATTTTCAACTGCAAATAAATGCTTAAATTCTGGGCTTCATATATCTATATTTGCCCTAAGGATTAACGTCGCTTTTATAAGTTATCTTTGCAAGGTTAGTTAATAATAAGCTAAATAACTTATTAATTTCAATTCTGAAATGCTTTGCAATCAATCCTACTGCACGATCCAACATTCATTCTATTGATTACGATCCGTTTCACTATTAACTCGGACCTTGTTCTCATCTCAATGTGTGAACTCTGAAATACTGTAAATACTTTTACTTGACAGGTGCTGCTGTTAAAATTGAGTGCAGAAACAACGACAAGCTCACATACCAAATCGACGGTGTGACTGACTCTACCGGATCGTACAATATACTCGTACACGGTGACCGTGGGGACGATACATGCGATGCAATGTTGGTCAAGAGTTCAGACCCTGAATGTGGCACGCCTAACAGAGGTCGCGACCGTGCCAGAGTCATCCTCACCCGCAACAATGGCATGACCTCTGACACTCGATTCGCTAATGCCATGGGATTCCTCAAGAATGAGCCATTGGCAAGCTGCCCCCAGATCCTCCAGAAATACCAAGAAGCTGAAGATTGAAACTATTGTTACTAATCTATTGCATTCCTCTATAACATGTAAGCTTAATATGTTGTATTAGAACTTGATGATGGTGTTGTATCGTCTTTAGCGAATCGTGATTAATTTAATGTGTTGTTATGTAATCACTTATCTGTGCTTTGAGTTCAAATATCTAAAGATTGTCACAAGAGATCTGTTTGTCTTTTTGCTATGAATAAACATTGGAAAAGACAGGATAAAAACCTCACACATTACACCACAAATCCTGCTGGAAATCCGTACCTGTTTTTTGATTCACTCCCAATATATACTTTCGAAGAACTATACTTGCGTGTCTGTGTAGGTAGTCAAGGATGGGGAGATTTTTACAGCGTACTAGCCAGTGGCGGAGCTAAGATTTTTCACGTCAGGGGGAAAATATGACGTGAAAAATATGTGTCAAGGGACAAGATATACGTGTATTTTTATATATTAAAAAATTAATTTTTACATATGTTTTACAAAATTAAAATGTTGTGGGTGTGGTGATCACCTGCGCCTGTAGCTCTGACTTTGCTACCAGAGTAGAAGCAATAATCAATTGTTGGAGGTCGGATTTATGCTCACGTCTTTGCTTTTATTTCTTTTTAGGGTGGGTTTCATTTTGTTATAGACTTCATTCAAATTTTTTATTTGTCCCATTCACAATATTAAATTTTTCAAAAATTCGCACTTCAGAGTCCAAATAGATGTAAATCGTTAGTCCATCCGTTAATTGACCTAAAGTCAACGATTTAACCAAATTTTAAAAACATAACTTTATATTTTTGAAAGAGTAACTTCAATTTTTTTTTATATAGAAGAATTAAATCAAAAATATAAAAAAGAAATACACTATTCACTTCTCCACACACCCTCACCCCACGCCAAAATAAAAACCACCCACTCTCAGCACCTATTGCCGGTCCTATGATTTTCGAGGGGTGAGACGGACTCCATAAATTAGGCCTCCCAAAATCAACATAAACACAAAATCCAACAGTGTATTATACAACATATTACTAACTTAAAATTTAACATTAAAACAACAAACAAATATAAAGAACAAAATGTTTATATTATAAAATAACAAAATTGATAAGAGTTCAAACAATCGGTTAAATACTATTCGCCTTGCTATTTTAGCCACAAAAACATTAAAAAATTTGAATAATTTATCTGTTCAACCATATTTTTATTGATAACATAGCTAATTTATTCAATTTTTCTTGTAACATAATTGATCGGAGGTAAGTCTTGATCAATTTCAATTTGGAGAAATTTCTTTCTGCGAATGCAATTGTAACCAGTATGGTTAGCAAGATTTATGAGCAATATAAATATTTGGGAGACAGATATTCAATGTTTTCAAATATTGTAGCACTTCAATCGCTCTCATTGCTTCACTTGGTATATAACACCTCATGACTTGTGACTCCAAACATAAATCATCTCCACTAATGTCCAAACAATCATTATGTTCTAATTGTTTCTCAAGATTCATATAAGAGTTCAACAAAATTGAATGAGTTGCGCCCCTTAACCTCTTTAATTCTCCCTTCTTATTATTATGATATAAAATAGTTGTTTTAGTGGTATTTGCTTATAAAAATTATAAAAAAATAAAAAATACTTTTTGTATGTTTTTTACTTTAGCTGTTTTAAATTCTTATATTTAGCTATTGTTCAGAGGGCTCTCTTTCTTTCAAGAGTTAAATAATATCATTTTTAACTGAAATGTGATTTTAAATACAAGAGGTTAAGAGTAAATATTAAATGTTGGGCCATCACTTATATGGAAACAATAATTAATATAGGGTCTACATAACAATTTTCACAGTAGTAGGCACTTATTATATTGCTATACACGTCGTGCTCCAAAGAGCACAATATGCACACGATATGGTTTAATGTCCGCATTCGATCTTCTAATCAAGTACCGCACACACAAATCGTCACCGATCCCAAGCCAACAAGCCTTAAAAGCAATGCGTTTTGGTCAAATCTCTCGAGGCTCAACGGCATTCCACAATTGCCTAATAACAAGTAGTTCGTATTGGCAAAGGTTTTGAACGAACGTACTGTCGAAATTTGAAGCACTTTGGACAACACGTCTTAGGGGCTGTTTGACATGGACTTTCAGAAACTAAAATCTACTTTTGAGATTCAAAAATTGCCTTTGGAATCATTTAATTAATTTTATAAAACTAATTCTTCTAACTACAAGAGTTCTAAGAGAAAGTCGAATGTGACTTACTCTAAAAACTTTTCTAGAAAAGAAAGTTCTTTCAAAAATTAATTTTTAAACACGTAGACTTCTTTAGAAGTTCTTTTATAGAAAAAAACAGAAGCAAAACAAAATTATTGGCAAACGGACCTTAATAATTGACATTTATGATGAAACTCAAGAATTTAGTATGGTATTGAAGCCTTTGATATGTCAAAAACTTGTGAAGCAATCACATCTCAAAGGTTGGGAGTACTAAATGTGTGGTAAAATAAGAGTCATAGTTTGTCTATGTGGGGTAACTCGACCTATAAGACATGGAAATGGTTGGAGGGAATGATCTGAACTTAAAATTTAAACATACAACTCTCATGCAACTTTTATTATTGTCTAGGACAACAAAGAAAAAACAAGGATGGCAAGAAAAAGTAAGAAATTTGTATGAAAAATCACACATAAATTGAAAAGTGCCGAACCTCATTTTTGACATGGAAACACACAAAATTAGGCACGTTTGTTGTGAATAATAATCTATTTCTATTGTGATATGGATTGATACCATTAGAGAACAAGAAAATATAAATTTTCATGCTTGAAAAAATTGACGAGCCTGAACCGCCGCCCGTGTTGGATCTGTCGAGAAAAAGATTTAAGGAAAATTTTATATTAAATATATATAACTGTTAGTTCATAAATGTTAAATGGTAGGTGTTGTAGCTCAAATGGTAGAGTGTTCACTCTCCATGTGAGATGGATAGGGTTTGATTGCTTTCACATTCGCTCCTTTTAATGTTTTAACAAATAATAAATAAATAAAAACTATACCAACCTATAACAAAAAAAAAATGGTGTATCTTATATTTTGAAATGCTTGCTTTGGATTCAAAAGACTTTAGGTTCAATTCCAATCACTTCCTCTTCTTCTTTAATTTTTTTAACAAATTAAATTAAAACTAAACAATATATTATTATTTATCGTTTTCGAAATATCTTTTTTAAGAAATTTAATGACTCAAATTAATATTTCATAATATATATACTTTTATTATTAGATTTTATAATTTATTTTGTAAAATTATATTTGAAAAATTTAAGTAATTCTCTTTTTTCTTTTAAGAGTACGAAAAAATTAAGTCAAAAATAGTTTTAGTTCTAATAATCATTGTTTCAAAATTTTGAATAAATCTCGCCTAAACTAAAAGTTTGTCTTTACCATTTAATCATGTTTTACATATAAACTTCATAATGTCTTGCTTAAATTCGTAAAAATTTGAAATTCGATCATCTATATATGATTAACAAATGTATATATTTTTAATTATTTTGGATTGTGTTGAATCATATTTTCATTTATAAATGAATTTTACATTTTAGTTCATTTATATATTAATTGATGTTTTTCAAAATATTATTTAAGTAAATATTAATAAATAATCTCACTCTTGTGGTGATCAATGATCACCTTAACTGACTCAATATCCTGGATTCGTCACTATTTGAAAAGAAAGGTGATTGAACTATACAAAAAAGACGTCGAAATCCATTTTTTAATAAGATTCTTGATTTGTAATCTATGTTAAAAAATGCTATGCATTCTTTCAAAATGAATCACCATTTTCCATGTGCATATTAAGGAAAGATCCTACATTCCTTAAATATGAAAAATCTTAACATATAATGTTTGCATTACTTCTAATAAAAAAAGTTGACATTTTAAGAGGAAATAAAAAATTCATTATAGTACCAAAGCCTAAAAAGTTCGAAAAAACAATTCGAAATATCCAAGGCTCGAACAAGCAATTGAATTTCTAAATTGATATTTTCAAATGAGCCATTTTATATCGTAGAAATATGTTGAAGTTAGAATCTCACGTCATTTAAGTAGAAAGCAATAATTAATTTATAAATAGTTGAATTTATAGATACAGCCTTAATACGAGAAAGTCTTTCTTTGAAACTTCTAAAGAAGGCCTTTTGCACTTGGCTTATCCTCGTATTTGACGAATGACGAGGACTCTTTTCTATCTAATCTATGATTAAAAAGGAGAAGCAAACCGTATTCGTACTCAATTGTTACACGTATAATAAAACATTATAAAATGATTGCTACTTTCTATTTGAATTTTTTTTTTAATTTTTAAAATAATTAACACAATTAAAATAAGTAATAAACATTTAACTAATCAACAACCAATTACTTAGATCACCTTCTATCTGAAATTGACCCGGTGTCATTAACTCTTCAATAATTAAATGATTACTTATTGACAATTTATTTCGAACAAGCTTGTGAATAATTAAAATACCTCTATTAACATATTAAAACAAGTCAATTAAGAGTAATACAATACATTAATCATATGGATTAAGCCCATGTTCGGCCCCATTATTTAATGTTATAATTTTTGGAACAGTGTTTTTTTTTAAGTATGCGTGGTTGAAAAAAAAAGAAATTTTTTTAGTTTATATAGAATATTATTTTATTGAAGAATGTGTACATAAAAAGAAAAAAGAAAAAATGTATTAAAAATTTAATAGAGGCCAAACAAAGACTAATCACACATACGTATCATGCTAGACAGAGAGGATTGTCTATCAATACTAAAAAAAGAAAAAGATAATACATTTTTTCTCGTCAACAATACTTTTTACAAAAATGCATGTGCTTTATAATTCTTGACGGACTCGTCTCACACATATACCATTTTTGGTAGAGTGGATTGCCTACAAAAAAGAAGAAGATAATACAATTTTCTCGTTAACAATACTTTATATCAAATTGCACGTGTTATATAACTCTCAATCCACTCATCTCACACTATGTATTTTGATAGCGAGGATTGCCAATCAATACTCGAAAAAGAAGAATATAATATAATTTTCTCAAACATATTCGTGGTATATAACTCTCAAACGGCTCATCTCACACGTACCATTTTTGGCAGAGAGGATTGCCTATCAATACTCAAAAAAGAAAAGATGATACAATTTTCTCCGTCAAAATACTTTGTACCAAACATACACGCAACACTCGGTATATAACTCTCACGGACTTGTCTCACAGGTGTACCATTTTTGGTAAAGAAGATTGTCTATCAATACTAAAAGGAAGAAAAATGTAATACAGATTTTTCCTTAACAATAATTTGTACCAAATATGGAGTAAAATGATGTTATTCACAAAGGAGGTGGAAAAATATGGAAAATTAGATAAGAGTGGCCAGCCAATATTGAACCGTGTATCAACCACTAAACAAAACATCCCTTAATTTCCCCGAAAGATTTGGCGGCAACTTCTGATTCCCATTCAAGAACTTCAAATCAGCAATTTACCACAATATTTCAAGAAAGAGAAAAAAACGTACCTAAAATAGCAAAAATTAAGGAAAAAATATAGAAAAAGAAAACACAAAAAGTCAAACACAAAAACACAGAAATTCATGTGCATATAGGATATCAAGAATCTTGAAAATTTTCATTGTGTATAAATATTGAACTTTGGAAATCCAAACAAATACTGTGGTTTATGAGGGTCTGAAAGTATATATTTTAAACTTTTTATGACGAATGAATGAATGTTGTCGATCCGATGACAAAGGCAACCGGCAGCAGTTCCAGTAGCCCCACAAGTACGCCGGAGAATTCTGTAAAAGGTGAAAAGAAAAAGAAGGTATTTTTTTATTTTTTTTCTCATTGTCTTTTTATTTTTTTTAAATGTTTCTTCCATTCTTTTTAATTAATTTAGGATATTCATTTTTATATTTCTTTTTTTGGTGTATGCAAACCGTGCATTATTGAAGTCTATTATTCCAAAGATTTTTGGTTCAAAGCAAAATAGTAGAGAGAATTCAGAAGAGGATATTGCTCAATCAGATGGAAATGAACATGGTTTGGCGTTTCTTCTTATTCTCCATTATTACAAAACACGTTTTTAAAGTATTATGATATTAGTTTTTGTATTTTTTGATGTGATTTTTGTTTAATATGGGTTGTTTTGGGACAGATGTGGATCCAAAGCCTACATCGAGAAGGCAAGCATTCCTCGAGGCCTCACCCACCACGACGAAAAGTTTCCGAGGTATGAATTATATCAGTAATATTCGTTGCGATATTAATATATTTTTATTTCAATATATAATTTTCCAATGATATTTTCTTTAATCATGTAAGCATTAGATATTGTCACAAAGACTCTCGAATGTTTAGAAATTAATTTCTTTTTGAAGCAGTATTTTAAGGGTGCATGCCACGTAATTAATGATGAAAATTTCAAAGAATTAAATCTATGTACTTCCCTTGTCAGCGCTTTGGTAGCTTACCTAACAGAAGACTAAATTCCATTTGATTATTGAGAAGATATTCATTGAACTTATCAGAAAGTAACATAGTTTATCACATTTATAAATTGACCCTTGTGGCCTTGAATTTAAATTACATAATTTAATACACAGAAACACGGGAAATCAAAACCATGGTAGAACTGATTTCTTATCCCTTCTCAGACCGACATAGTAGCGCCGGAATTGAAGGCCTAAATCTGTCAAATTTTGATCAGCCGATGTCACCTGCAACAATAGTTCAAGATATTCGGTATGAATTAATTATAATTAATCAGATTATGATTATAAGTAGATTCTTCCATGTTTTTGCAGATATGTTTTAAGTTTAATAAAGAGTAATTTCTTTGATAAATGTAGGGTTTTTGTGGCAACATGGAATGTTGGAGGGAAGAGTCCTGACCATGGACTCAACCTTGAGGATTTCTTGCAGCTGGAGGGCTCTTCAGACATATATGTATTGGGGTACACTATATTAACTTGCAGATTGTATATTTATGATTTTAATATGCTTTATAGGCATTAGAAAATTGATGGAGAATTGCATGTCCAATAAAATTGAAAATCATGCGTTTATATGTTTGGACGTCATAAATTAATTGCATGTTATCTATATGCTTGACTAGATAATATTGAACAAATAAGTTAAGATTCCTGTGTTATATGGTGAATGTATGCATGTTGTAGAATATCATGAAGCATGGATCAAATTAGATCCAAAAGTAGTCATTCTATTCTAACTTACGTGACATGTTCGATACACCGTACCGAAGAGTTATAGATAGAACCTTGACAATTTCGTCATAAAAGTCTCTGCATTCATCCAGTCCAATCCAATCCAATCCAGTACATGTCGTTAGTAATAGTTCTTACCCTAATTACTTGTGTATTTTCAGGTTCCAAGAGATTGTTCCCTTAAGTGCTGGAAATGTATTAGTATCAGAGGACAATGAACCAGCAGCAAAATGGCTAACCCTAATAAGCCATGCACTCAACAAACCCTACCATGATTCAATGAATTCTTCTGATTCAAGCCCTAATTCAAAACACTCAAAATCAAACGACATTTTTCACAAGCAATCTTTAAAAGCACTCAGCAAGAAACTTAGGGCAGACAATCATCTTCTTAAAGCCTGCAACTGTTCTTGGGATAATCCAATGTCAAATAAAAGGAGGGCAAGAAAATTTAGTGACCCTTGTGCTTCACCTTTTGCTCACGGTGATCCAAGTATAGATGAATTCCTTTCAATAGCAGAAATTTCATTGCCTAAACGTTTGAATTATCATCTTATTGCAAGCAAGCAAATGGTCGGAATTTTTGTTTCCATATGGGCTCGAAACGATTTAGTCAAAGATATTGGCCATCTCAGAATTTCTTCTATGGGAAGAGGAATCATGGGCTATCTTGGCAACAAGGTTAGATTTTCTGTAATATTCCCTCTTTGTTCTAGCATTTATATTGGTTCAAATTTAAATGAATAAATCTGTCATCCTCTTATACAATAAGTGGTAAAAGAGGAGGCAAAAGTCATGAGTTGAGTTCGTGCAGCCACCTATTTATGAAAATTGTAGAGCTTTTGATAATAAAAAAATGTGTTCGTCCCACAAGTTTTCAGGCAATTTTAAGATTAAATATAAATATATAAATGTGTTGCTGCATTAATGGCTTAAGCTTATGGATGAAGTGATTCAAATTATAATTTATATTGGAGTGGTTGACAATCAGAAACTAAGACACATAATAATGTATGTTTTCCATAATGATACACTTATTGACAGGAAAACAATTACTCCACTTAAAACTTGTATCCTCAAGTCAAATGAGAAATGGATCTTGATACTGTTAGCTTCATTTTATAATGATTTATTAGTTAGGTGAGTGCCATGAAATTGATGTGTGAAAATCAATTTTATGAAGACTTAATTATGATAAATAGAAATTTATAGATGATAAATAATATAGTGGAATTCCAACTTAGAATAAGCATTTCTATTGTGAAGACTTAATGACTCAACCTTGGTATAACAAGTCACAAGAGAGGGAGGGCAGATCAAATCACTCGAGTAGCATGCACCCAACGGGAATGAGTGCCCAGAATTCATGTATTCGACTCTAAATTTATTGAGAAAAATGCTTAGTTTGGTGTTGTTTCTACTTTGTAGGGTTGTATATCAATAAGCATGACTTTGCACCGAACGAGCTTTTGCTTCGTGTGCAGTCACTTGGCTTCCGGGGAAAAGGAAGGAGATGAGCTGAGAAGAAACGCGGATGTAGCTGAAATACTCAAGGGCACACAATTCTCTAGAATTTGCAAGAACCCCAATCGTGAAATGCCCGAAAGAATTATTGATCATGAGTAAGTCGTATTAATTTACTCCAATAATTTTTTTTTATCACATAAAGAGCTTTTTGTAAAATAATTATTACTCTTATGAAATATTGTAACCTTAAAATAATTATTACTACTTTCGATATAATGAATTATTGTTACCTTGAACCCCAAATTTTTTAGCCGCATGATATGGCTGGGGGACTTGAATTATAGAGTGGCTTGCAGCTATGAAGAGACGAGGCTTCTATTAGAGGATAATGATTGGGATTCTCTTCTAGAGAGAGATCAGGTTGGTGGCAATTTATTTAATTTGCTTTGACAAAATGAAATGAAAAGGACTTTTGGGAAAATACAAGTCAATGAACACCTAATGTGATCACAAGTCTAAATGGCCCCATTAGACCTTGAGAAGTCAACAATAGAGTTGATACTGTTATTGAATTCATTTATGAAAATTCATGTTTGACAAAGTTTAAATTAAAATTTAAGATGTTCAAACATANCATGTTTGACAAAGTTTAAATTAAAATTTAAGATGTTCAAACATATTTTTTTATTCATACATTACGTGATACTTACACACTTAAGTTTGATCACGAACAAGCACTTGTATACGTCATGCTTTTTTTGGAAAAAGAAAAATTAGGCTATAGCTACATAGTTGACAAGATTTGAGTTTTATTTTTAATCTAATTCTTTTACGACTTGTATGCGGCATGCTTTAAGGACGGGGGATAAATGAGGATATGTAACAATTAATGGAAATGATTGGACTCTACAGTTGATAACATTATAATTTTTTTTTTTCCTTAACATGACACATTGTTGTCCTATTCAACTTTTCTATCGCACAATAAATGAGTGGTTAGAAAGGAAGAAAAAGTAATAAATTTTGAAGTAAGAAAATCCTTGTATGTTAAGTTCATTAGTCGCATGCTCTTTTGAGAAAAAAATGAGAGATAAATGCACATTTAGCATGTAGTACTGGACAAAACTTAACTGTATATTATATAAGATTTTAAATTCTCTCGTATGAATACTTTATAGTATTGTTCAACATACATTGTTAAACATGTCATACTGTGTTGTTTAAAAAAGGAAGAAAAGGTAAAAATATTGTTCAAGTAAATTCTATGGAAATGCATCATCTATTCTTCTACAAATTTC
>CAIGRL010027038.1:0-12350 GCA_903798325.1 Fraxinus xanthoxyloides
TGACTAATTAGGGAAGTTTTGAAATTCAGTGATCTCGTGGGAACTTTTTGGTAAAGTTTAGTGACTATTTAGGGTATTAACTCCAATAACGTGCAACGTACACAACTCTGACTAGTATTTATAAACATTCGAGCCACTTTTAATTTACTCAAAATTCTATCTATTTATAATTTAAACAATGTATACATATTTTTAATAATGTGCTTGTTAGAGTATCCCAATGCATTTCATAGATTGCAATATGTTCGACGTTTATATGAATAGATTTTTGGTCAACGTGACATCGATATCAAATGAATAGACGATCAAATAAAATTTAGGCTCCAATAAATTCTATCCACATTCCAATATTTATGCATACTTGTCTTTTATTAACATTAAAACAAAGATCATAATTATTAAGCCCTGTTTGACTGCCTTTAATTTGGCATTTTGAAGTGTTCTCAATTTATGGTGTGTTTATTGAAAATTACAAGCCCCCGACAAGACTAATTTATCTTACAACATTTGTACCCGTTGAAACTTGAAAAATATAATTTTCATTCATGCCATCAAAGAACCGATTCGCAATTACAATATTGCCCTTTTTTGGGCATCGTGACAAAAGCTACGAGGTAGTTTTGGGATTTTACAAATTTGCATTCAAAAAAAATTCAATTGTTCCGCGTGATGGCTCAATGATAAGATTGCACATAATCACATAATGATTCACTTTCACTGCACAAAAAAAATTTTCAACAAAAAAACTACAATCAAACGAACTAAATCAGATCGGACCTACCAGGGAACCAACAATCTTGATAGTCGATCCGTGTGATATTACTTGATCTATTAGAACCAATCAAGAATCACTAAGATCGATACATAACCCTTTGAACTGGACGGGTTTAGAGAATGTCGGAATCCTACAAAACAAAAATTTATATCATATTTGCATGGGGAGAAATTTGAACCTACACTCCATAAAACATCAAAACCTCGACCTGTATAACATTTGTAAAACCTCCTGCAATAATGTGAGAAATATATAATCAGTTTTAGTAAACTGACATAAAATAAAAAAAAATTTTTTTTTTTACAAAATAAATAAATAAATAACCCTTGTGAGTATTTCGCGTAGTTTCAGCAGTTTTATCGCTTCCCGGATAAATTCTCCAGTTTGTGGTAATTAAATTATGATCTAGTAATGATCAACTTGTTAAACCAGTGATTCAAAGTGTGTATGAGCCAAAGAATGTATTTTGGAATGTATGGTTGAAAAAGAAGAACAAGTTATCGATGTGATGAAAAATATTATTTTATTGAAAAGTATGTAGTTGAAAATTAGTAGAAAAATGAGAATGAAAAATTTTAATGTGTACTAAAACAAGGGCAAAATAATTTATTTGGATCGATGATTGAGTCTAGTTTGATAACTACGACAAAGATCAAGTCTTGTTCGACTCAATCCTAAGCCACTGTTTGAAATCCATAATCTAAATATTCGTTTTTGTTCAATCTCAATTTTTTTATTTCAATTTTCTCAATAAAATAATTTTTCACTTAAATTTAAAACTTTTCTCGAATTTTAATCATACATTATCAAAAATTCACTTCCGTATATATATGTGAAAGTAGGAACTAAGAAATTCGAAGAATATTATCCGTAACGTCTTCCTACCCGGTCACAATTCACAAAAATAATCTCTCTAACTGTTCTCGAACTACACGATTCTTCTAGAAGCCCACTCGCTTTTTTTGCCCTAAAATTATTCATATCTGGATACTGTACCCACCAAACGCCTTTTAGCCTCGTACCTCGCATTTATTTTCGTTGCACACTTCCTTCCTTCGTTTCTTATCTACTCCCGGCTTAGGAAATCCTCCTGCAGATCCCATCGGAGAAAACCCAGAAAATGGCATCTGCAAATGCTATTTCAACTGCCTCTATACTGCCCTCCCTTTCTAAACAAGTACTGCTTTCTTTTTTGCTCTTTTTTTCTTTTCACGTTTGTGAAAATGGGTTTCTGATCGTGTTTGGTTTTGGATTTTGTTGCAGGGGGGATTGAAGAATAGGAGAGTGAGCCAATTGCAGCAGGGGCACAAGTTCAATCCCAAGCAAGCTAAGAACCGGTTTGTGGTGAGGGCTGCAGCTAAGGAAATTGCATTTGACCAGAAATCAAGGTCCGCCCTTCAGGCCGGAATCGATAAGCTCGCCGATGCCGTTGGTCTCACTCTCGGTCCCCGGGGTAATTGCTGAATTATGGCTGATTCTTACCGCTAATAGTTATATTTTTCAATATAAGCTCATATTTTCTGAATCCTTCACTCTATCTTTAGACTATTATTGACTTCTATTTCCTTTTTCGGTATGATAATATTTAGGGATAGACATTGCAGTTACTCTGAAAACTACATGAAAAGGTTGTGATAAAATTTGATCATTGTCAAGCATTTTACCAGTAGGCTAGTAACATCTTGCATTGTTAAGTGGTTTTAGTTTCTTTCTTGTTGCATATAAAGATAATGTAAAAAAGTTTACACGAGCTCTTGGTCGTCGGTGGAACACCCTCACCAGTGGTACGTAAACATTACTCCACCTTGGTCCAGGACAATATCCTCATCAAGTTTGTACAATTTGCAGGAAGAAATGTTGTCTTGGATGAGTTTGGTGCCCCAAAGGTGGTTAATGATGGGGTGACAATTGCTCGGGCAATAGAGCTGCCTGATGCCATGGAAAATGCTGGTGCTGCTTTGATTAGGGAGGTCAGTTCTTAATATTTTCTCTGGTCCACTCCACTCCCTTAAATTGTTTTGCTGTTGTGTTGAATTGTACATGTCTGTATATGTACTTTCTGGTTGATTTTTAGTTTGATATATCGAGTTGCATGTGAAGGTTGCTAGCAAGACCAATGATTCTGCCGGTGATGGTACTACAACTGCAGCAGTTCTGGCCCGTGAAATCATTAAACTTGGTCTATTGAGTGTTACATCAGGTGCAAATCCTGTTTCTGTTAAGAAGGGTATTGATAAAACCGTGCAAGGCTTAGTTGAAGAGCTTGAAAAGAAAGCTAGACCCATCAAGGGCCGTGATGATATCAAAGGTAATGTTTTGATCAGGTTCCAATTTATATGATTTTCCAATATATTATTAAACACCGGCTAGTAATTTGTTGTACTGATTTTCTTAATCATATTGTAGCCATCGCTTCTATCTCTGCTGGAAATGATGAGATAATTGGAACAATGATTGCTGATGCAGTCGACAAGGTTGGACCTGATGGTGTCCTATCAATTGAGTCGTCATCTTCCTTTGAAACTACTGTTGATGTAGAAGAAGGAACGGAGGTCATTGCTTTTAAAGTCGTTTTTCTTATTTTCCCTTTTTTCTAATACTCGTGCCAATTCAGATTGTCCCTCTTCCTCCATTTTGGCATGGTTGGTTTTGGGGATTGCATTTTCCCCCTATGCTCATGTAGCACTCTTGACTTGCAGATTGATAGAGGATATATCTCGCCACAATTTGTTACCAACCCTGAAAAATTGATAGTAGAATTTGAAAATGCAAGGGTGTTAGTAACTGACCAGAAAATTTCAGCAATCAAGGACATCATTCCATTGCTTGAGAAAACCACTCAGTTACGTGCTCCTCTACTTATTATTGCTGAAGATGTCACTGGAGAGGCATTGGCGACTCTTGTTGTAAACAAGCTGCGAGGAATCCTGAATGTTGCTGCCATCAAAGCACCCAGTTTCGGAGAAAGAAGAAAGGCTGTTCTTCAAGATATTGCCATTTTGACTGGTATATTCATTCTTCACTGGTTTCTCGCATGCTATACATTCTGAGAGATTGCCACTTCATGAATTAGCATTCCATTTTACTTTGCTAAACCTTTTTTTTTTAGGGAATTGGAGTGTGTTGGTGATAATAACATCAAAAAAGTTGTTATCGCATGCAATGCTTGTGACTGCTTTACGGAAAAATTGGCAGTTCCATCCAACGAGGACCAATGTTCAACAAAAAATGAACGTTTAGGTCCCTGATGGATCAAAATAGTTGGTTGGGAACCCATGTGTGTTTTGTTAATCTTTGGGTAATTGCGGATTTTTCTTAAATCTATAATATATTAAATATCTGAGAATCATTTTTTTACCCTACTACAATTCAATTATTTCAATAATATATTTCTTTTTCGTTTTTCAACATGTAATAAATACTACAAAATTCTTTGTCATGTGTGAATTTTGTCTTATTAATTCTTAATTAATTAACTCTTACATTAATTTATAATCAATGAATCTTAACTAGATGAATCTTGATTTACATGAATCTAGAGTTATTATAAATGCATTTATTTTTATTCATGTATGTCGGAATTTTAATGGGTGTTTAAATTCATGTATTAGCAATTAATTCTTATATATCAAATGTAGTATAAAAATATTGCTTATTTGTAGTATTTCATCATCTNAATCATTTTTTTACCCTACTACAATTCAATTATTTCAATAATATATTTCTTTTTCGTTTTTCAACATGTAATAAATACTACAAAATTCTTTGTCATGTGTGAATTTTGTCTTATTAATTCTTAATTAATTAACTCTTACATTAATTTATAATCAATGAATCTTAACTAGATGAATCTTGATTTACATGAATCTAGAGTTATTATAAATGCATTTATTTTTATTCATGTATGTCGGAATTTTAATGGGTGTTTAAATTCATGTATTAGCAATTAATTCTTATATATCAAATGTAGTATAAAAATATTGCTTATTTGTAGTATTTCATCATCTTTAAAAATTAAAATCATAGAAGTTGAGTCTTGAGACTGCAATTTTCTTATCTTAAATTTCTATCCTAAATTTTATTTTCTTTAGTTCGTTTGAGATTCATCAAATCATCTTTGGTATCAAATATTACTTTTACGGCACTTATAAAATATTTTAGAATAATGTGCAACGCATGTTCAACTTTGACTAGTTATTACGATAGGGGGCAAAGAGAAAGGTTTCGGCATAGGCAAGTTTCTATGTGTTGGCATTTATCATTTTAGCCTTCTTCGAGCAGTGTATTGTGTCAAATACCAATATATTCTGCGTCTTAATATACTTGCTATCTTTCAGGGGCCGAGTTTCAAGCTAGTGAACTAGGTCTGCTTGTTGAGAACACTGATATTGATCAATTGGGTATTGCAAGAAAGATAACCATCACGAAGGATTCCACAACCATCATTGCTGATGCTGCATCAAAAGATGAAATACAGTCTCGGATCGCCCAACTGAAAAAGGAGCTAGCCGATACTGATTCGGTTTACGACTCTGAGAAACTGGCTGAGAGAATTGCCAAATTATCTGGTGGGGTTGCAGTTATTAAAGTTGGTGCTGCAACAGAGACAGAACTTGAGGACCGTAAACTTCGTATTGAGGATGCCAAGAATGCTACATTTGCTGCTATTGAGGAAGGCATTGTGCCTGGAGGTGGTGCGGCTTTAGTTCATTTGTCGGCTTATGTCCCTGCCATTAAGGACAAAATTGAAGATGCAGATGAGCGGCTAGGTGCTGATATCATACAGAAGGTACATCATGCATATTTCTGAAAATTACACTTACTATTTCGATTTCAGCTTTATTCCGAAATGCTGGTATAACTATAATACAAAAACCTGTGGGGTTATTAACTGTTCAATACAAGTGCCTGCTACTGTCTGTTGGCTGTCTAATTTTACTTTTGATTCTACTTTTACGCTGTAATTTATATGCCTGAATCTGAACTACTTAACTTGGGATTCTAAATAGCTTGAGACTTGAGGAATGCTGGTTCCTTGCATTGAGAATCACTGATTCTAATGGCATATTCTATTTTTATTAGGCTTCCAAAAATTGTATTCTGAATAGAGTAAATATGTGTTATGGCATGGAAATGAGTGGAAATAATAGTGTGAAATCTAAAATCATGAGGACTTGATAACCTAACAATTTCAATGTTCATGTAACATGCAAATCCTTTGTGGGCTTGAGGTCGAGGTCATGTGAATAGTAGTGAAATATATGAAAATATACTTAAGAACTTGGATATCTACTAGTGTAACTCCAGAGAAGTTTGAATTGATTTTGATCTTGCAAAGATTTTAAGTGAGGTGGATATGTGAAATTGCTCAACTATTAAATCCCTAGAAGTTTTTGACTTTTATGATGATGTCATTCATACTAAGTTTACTATGGGCTATATCTATTGCTGTTAGCATGCTTTTGTTTTCAGAAAGCTTGATGTTCATTCTATTACTTGATTTGTTTGCAGGCACTAGTGGCACCCGCATCTTTGATTGCTCAGAATGCCGGGATTGAAGGTGAAGTAGTAGTGGAGAAAGTGAAAGATAGCGAGTGGGAGATTGGTTACAATGCAATGATTGACAAGTATGAGAACCTAGTCGAATCAGGAGTTATCGATCCTGCAAAGGTGACAAGATGTGCATTGCAGAATGCAGCTTCAGTTGCTGGAATGGTTCTTACCACACAAGCCATTGTTGTGGAGAAGCCAAAACCTAAAACACCAGCTGCTGCTTCTGCACAAGGCCTTGCAGTGTAATCGAGTTCATCTAGGAAATTTTGAAACACGTGTAATGTCATTGTGCAACTAAGCTTAGTTTGGTTCTTTATTTTACTCGATTAAGATTTTAATTGGGGTTGTACGAGTGCACCAAAAACTGTGTTGTAATTGGAAAAAGAACGTTACTGGCTTTTGTTCAATTTGATTTCTGAGCTGTCTTAATAATACGTTAGGTTATTGTCACTCTGAAGTCTTCTCATTTTCTGTTGGATTATTTTTTATGCTTATGCTCGCAGGGTTTGTTTCACGTGTATGAAGATTTAACCCTTTTAGAGACTCGAAAATATAATGGGCTTAAAATCAGTCGGATGCAATATTCTATGAAACATGCTAGGTGTACGGGGTGGGGGTTGACCGGATCCTCACCGACACCTGACAATAGGGAATTTTTGGTAATTTTTTATGCATGCGGTACTCGCATCATGTGAGAGTCCGTCAAAAAATGGTTGTCAAGTACAAGTGGAAAAACCCATATTCTACAGCGTGCAGGAACTGAAGAGAGAGATGCAGGTAGATGTGTTAAAAGTGGCCTGGGTCTGTTCATATAGATTCAGCCCGTAAGGCTTACCATAAAAAATATGGTGGGCCGGGCGCAGATCGGGGCTGGCCCAGGTCCCATAAATGTCCGGATGAAATTTCCCTCTTAAAGTTTCTATGTCGAGTAACACTTATTCTTTTGTAATCTATCGACTTATGTAGGTCTAGAATTCCCATTGAGAGTACATATATCTCATATAATATTTATTCGTTTACTAAAAATAAAAATAAAAATTATTCGTGAAATAAAATAAACGTGTTTAAAAAAAAAAGGTTACTTATTTGAAAATCCAGATCATATGATCCACGCGAGGGATCATGTTGCAATAATGTTGGTGCGCGGTGGACATTAAAGAGGAACAATTATTTCCCCAACTAACCACCTCAAGGGAATGGACCAATATTTCATTATTGTGTTTGATATTTCAATGAGAGTTAAGTTTGCATTTCCCATATTCAAGAAATTTTTTGTTTTTCTTTTAATATTTATTTTTTATGTTTAGTGTCTACGAACTTTTACGTGATACATTAATATAAACAAACCATTCTGTGTATTAATTTTAGAATAATATTATTTAGCACCAATAATGTTATAATACATTTTTTTTTTTAAATTTACAACGATCACGTTTATTGTTAATGGATAGTATCAAGAAGATAAAAAAATTATTATATCTATTATATTACATAGTTTGTCATTACGGACATACTTCTCTGTCCTTGTTGTGAGGTACGTACTCGTTACTTTCTCTCTCGTTTTTAAGAATTTTTCCGTTTCTAATATTTTTAAGACAAATATCAAATACGATAAATGTGTATCTTATATGGAGTGAGAATTGGAACAAAAAGTTCCAAAATATATTTCTTAAGCTCTTATCATTGGCTTGTACTTTTATCTGACATAATGGGAATTCTTTTCTTAATGACACGTCAAAAAGTTAGAATTATTAAAAGATTAATGAATTTATATTTTATCTTAAACACACGTGCATTTAAGAGTCACTATGTTCATATCTTTCAACACAAACGGAACGTCCCCATACTAATCCAATCTTTATTTTTTTTTTCTATTTAGAATTAATTAGAAATTGAGTGGTGGGATTTCGATCCCATACTTTTGCTTGGTATCTTCACAATCAATTTCAAATAAATTAGGCCAATACTCGAAAGATTTTAAGAGCAATGGCCCTATTCCCATTTTTAAGGATGTTTTCTCCCATCTGGATTTTATTTTGATAATCATAAATTATCTAAAGTAAATAAATCTCATTTAATAAATTGAAAGAGACCCTTATCTTCTAAGAAAACCGTGTCATTTTCTTGCATTAATTTTTGAGGAGCAAATGTATTTTTCATTCTAACACAACTTTCAAGAAAAATGCACTAAAATCTTGACCCTTCATCTTGTTTACACATACGAGACGTCAAGCTGACAAAGTAAGCATCATGACGCATAGATTTTTTTCTTTTTTCTTTTTGAGAAATAGAAACGCGTATCACACCCAAAAGAATAGAGGTTTCAAATTGTGCCATTATTTATGTCATTTTTTTTAGGTATCTTTGCCAATTTAAGAGGACATTGCCACAAGCCTTTCTCGATGTTGAGACACTATTGGAAAATACGATTTCAATAATTTTTGTGTGCAATCCTTTATATAGACGTGATGGCAATCTAAATGGAAAACCTATTAAAGAGGAATTTCTTATAAAATAAGATGAGTCTTTGAATTACTTTCATAATCATAATCCATTTTGTTCGAATATATCAATTTTAGTAATCTTTTGAATTGAGAAATTTGTCGAAGGGAAAAAAGTCGTAACTGCCATTGTTTATGATTGCATTTGCAAAAATATCAAAATTTGAGAAATTTTTCATAAATCAGGACACGTTTCACGAAATTTGTTCTCGATTTTTATTTTAAAAAATAAAATTGATATTAATTAATTTACATAAGATAATTAATGTGATCTAAATTAGAGGATACATAAGGGCAACACGTTGTCTCACCATATTCTACTGTAAAATTTGGCACAAAATAGTTATTCTATCTCCATATTCATCCACGTGACCATTTGTGAAGATAAACAAATGAAATTGTGGCTTCATTGGTTAAAAATTTTCTTTATACTTTTCTCGACAAACAATTTACATCAAACTGTGAAGGGTCACAACAAACAATCTGTATCAAATATTTGAAATTATGTAATGTGATGTCATTTTCTGTGCGAGTTCATTTTCTTTTGAAAGTTGTGATGAATATGTATAGACTTGATGTAATATGCCGTATGTCTCTTCCCAAAATTATGTCAAATGTATAAAAAAAAAATGACCTTGAATGCACTTGATCAACATTATTTCCTTGTTAACTTTATTTGTGATTTTAGTTATATATAACCTTATATGTTGTGACATTCTTGTCTTTGTAACTTTTTTTTTTTTCACTCGAAAGTGTTACGAATATGTGTAGAATGGTATTTATGGCTTCCATTCCCCCTAAATACGATATACATAAAGATTTGCCCTATATTTCGTAATGAAGGAGGAGAATATGGATGTAATTCTTAACAATAAGGATAAAATTTCTCTCATCAAATCAGAGCGAAAAATATAGAGATGGAAGGTCTCTCTCTCTAAGACCGTAAAGATAGAAAGATACATGAAATTAGTGAAATTCAAATTTGAACAATAAATTTAAGATAATGATTTCTAAATTACGGGGATTCGGGAAAATGGAAAATCAAGTACTTAAAATACGTACATACATATGTGTGTGTGTGTATACATACATATATGTATGTATATAAAATATATGTATGTATGTCTATATATATATATGTATGTGTGTCTATATATATATATATATACAAGATTTGTGAAAAAGAATGTATTATATGATAGTTGAAGAGGGAAACTTAAAAGCATGGCTTCCTGTATTTTTCTTCTCTCGCATGTCCTAAGTTGTCCTTCTAATTATATTATTAGTAATTTACACATGAATTTATTCTTTTAATATTTGTTAAAACTTAGATGTAAAACTATATCTAGATTTAATTAGATTCACACTGCAATATAAAATACTAAATTGTAACAATTGAAATTAATAAATACAACTTGAAGCCATGGGTGAATGAATAAATCTCTACGAGTTTTTAGGCAATCTTGAATCAAATCCAAATGATATACACATCAAAAATCGATCTTCCTCTTCCTTTTTAATTTTAGAAAACAACTTTCAGTGACAAAAAACAAACCTAGCCTTATAGTTGTCTTTTAAAAGAGCTATTTCTATCCATAAGAAAGAGCGTACGAATGGCAAAATCCCCATGATAAAACCATAAAGGGTGCACAATTATACATCACATTTGGGGCACCAAATCACACAAATCCCGCCATGAACTCTTCAATGATTTCTGCGTTGAGAGTTTACTTAATCTTGCTAAGTGGAAAAAAATAATTTCAATTCCCACCAAATATTATCTTTGTGTTTAGAAAGAAACTGTGATAAGAGTTATACGTTTTATAGATTTTGTAAACTCTTTTGTTAATTTTGGAACACGATCAATCACGATCTGCGATTTACAGTTTTCTAGTTGTCCAATCTCTAATGGAAAATCACACAGAGAATGAGAATGAGAGAATTATGATTTCTTTTTTCTTGTGCTATCAAGAAAATGAATTGTGTTTCTTTTTTTAAAAAACTCTAATAGCTTATTACTATAAGTCCAAGTGGGTGGCCTGTCTTTTAAATCTAACTTGATCCAATATTTAATTAATCCAATTAATTAATTGTCTAACACCTGTTAATTAATTAATTAATTGGTGAATCTCGTTCTTCTACTTCTTATTTTATGTGACTCATTAGATTCTCGATCATGATGTCCAACGAGGTGATTGTTATTTTTTATTTAATCAAAATTGATAAATTAAAATATTCATTTTATTTTATCATCAATTCGCATCCATCATCCCAAATTGATATCTAAAATGTGTCGGACAATACACGTGACGAGAAATTTCACGTGATATGACAAAACCAAACATTTTCGTTTACTGTGAAACTATAGTCCTTTCGTCAATATGATCCGATCAATTATGAGATATGAATATGTGTCAATCTTCATCATCGATCATGTCTTTCATTCGACTATTAAGTCAATGTAAGTCGAAAACTCTTTTTCGACTTTTGAGTACCTCTTGACCAAGAATTTCGTATCAATTTAATTGAATGAAATCTAGATCATAATCCATTACTATTTAAGAGTGATAAATCATCTATTGATCAATCACAACTTTCATATGATTCTTCATATAACGATTCCGTATTAGCGACTCTTAGTAGAGTAGCATCTAATATCATTAAAGTATGATTGTCATCACATAAGGCACTATGATGATTTCAAGTCAAATGACCAATTCCAATATTGAACGTTAGAGATTAATCACTGACATTCAAATAGTTATCCATGTGGAATCTCCCAAACGGATCTCTAATATTTTGTTGGGTTTTGCTATATGTACATAGCAATGTACACAGGGGGCGCCATAATGAACAAATGGCACCCCCTATTGGGAGGGCCTAATAAAGTATTTACGTGTTCATTTAAGTGTCATCACACTTTAACTTGGGAGATCAATTACTTCATAAATAAGAAATGTCACATGTGATAGTCTATTCGTAATAACGATATCAATATCTCGTTATTACTTGCGACCACGGATGATCTAAAATTCGGCCATATATAATTTGTATCTCACAATCACAACTTCTTGTGATTAACAAATTAATAAGACTTGAATATATTGATTCTATTATTTAGCCCCTATTTGATGACCGTTAATTGACAAAAAAAAGTTTTTAATAATAAATTTTTGGAGATTGTGTGGTTAAAAAATAGAGAAAAGTTTTGGATTTACGTACAAAATATTTTATTGTGTGAATGTATAGTTAAAAATGAGTATGTAGAAAAAAGAGTTTTCAAAAAAAAAAAAATGATGTCATAAATGGCCTTAATTTATTAGAATATTAATTCAAATAAATAATAGATTTTCCATAAATGAAATGCATTAATTATATATTAAAAGTGTTTATGTTAGAAGTTTATTTAGCCATGGCAAAAAAGCTCGCACGGCTCGGGCTCGGCTCGGCTCGGCTCGGAAAAAGCCCGAGCTGGGCCCGGCTCGGGCTCGGTTCCACCGAGCCAAGGCTCGGGTCGAGCC
>CAIGRL010027053.1:0-10158 GCA_903798325.1 Fraxinus xanthoxyloides
TTGAGATAAAAAATAATAATAATAATTTATATATATATATGAAGAATTAAATAAGGCATGCCAAAAACCCGCTTATTATACAGCAAGATCACAAGCAACAAATCTCTGCCATGGTAGTACACTAAGACAAGACATCACTCCACATGTATCCCCATCAAAAGGTACACCATGAAGAGCAAAAAGTGTTCCAAACATGATAAGTTCTTTATTAACATTATCAAATTCCAGTGCACAGTAAGTCCAAAATAGTAAAGTAAGAATCTTCAAAAATAATCTTGAAAAGGTCATTGTATTCAAGTTGATGATAGAGCAGTTAGTAATGAAATGGTGACTGAATTCGAAACAACGAAAACAATAAATTTAACGCATGTATGCAAGGTTAGATCATATTCACAGCCAATCCACCCAGCCAGAACTGCTACAATTCAAATCCCTCAGGAAGCACAGCTGATCTACCTGTCATATAGGACTCTTATCTGAATTTTGGTTGGTCTTAACAACCCTTTTTATATCTGTGCATGTTTGAATTTTTATCCTCTTCTTTTTAATTTTTTTTTTCTGGCTATTTTTCAGTTGACAAGAGACAAATGATAAATAAAAGTGGCGTCTGGTGTTGAGAAAGTCAACAACAAATTATTTCCCAGACATCTATTTTAATAGTTCCAATGCTTACCAATGTGGGAGGTGATACTTTGAGCTTCTTCTGAGGGTGTTCCACTTGACCGATTTCACATCCTGAGCCTTCAAAGGTTAATAGGCTATTTTTGTATCTCAAGCATGATCGTATTCGACATATCGAAAGCACAGGATCTATCATCTACAACAGAGTTAGGTATAGAGTGAGGATGCGTTAAAGAACATTCTATAAAATTAATGATGAATACATATACATTGACAAGTTTTCCTGCTCCATGCATGGCCACATGGCCAAGAAAAGCTGTAACACTATATCTCATTCAGATCCAAATAATCAATGCACTTGGTTGCTTGAGCCCTTAAGTTGAAAAAGAAATGGAAATCAACATGTATTTACCTCATTGACTTCCTGCCCAAGAGTAAGCACACTTTCGCAGAGCAATGACTTCAACCTTTCCATTTTAAAGTCCGGCAGTAGAGAACCTATTCCATTAGTGTATAAAGAAGCAGAACCACTAATACCACGGTTCTCCTTTTTTATGCAACCGTTCTTACTTATGCTCTTGTCTCTGTCCAACTCAAGAAGGTTTCCAGCTAATCCAGAAATTTGAGGTGAGAAAGGCACAAAATCATCATCTTGAGACAATAACTCTGCTACTTCACTTGTATAGAAACCAAAGAAGTCTGGTCCTATGTTACCATTTTCAATTGCAGCAGTCATATCCCTTGATGTTTCTGACACTACATCAATAATCATGACTCAAATATTAGAAAATAATTATACATATAAGAATCGATATGGTGTGACGTAACACAACCACACTTAAATATTTTGATGGAGACAAGCAAATGCGGAGCCAGGAATAGAATCCAATGGGTGCATTGAAAGAAAAAAAAAATTGAAACAAGGTAGTAAATATATTAATTTTAAAAAATGTTACAATTTTTTCTATACATTACAATTATGTCCTACAGATTTCACACTTTGAAAACACTTGTATAATGACTTCAATTTCAAATTAGGAAAAATGGCAAATATCTAGACAAATACTTTTAAAGTTAAGACAATAATGCGTCCTAATGACTGTAATTGAAAGCTGATTAAATTTTAGGATACACTTCAATTATTAGATGTCATCTTTGATGAAAATGAGTGCAGTATAAATTCAACAAAACTAAAATGGAATTGAGAGTGAAGTAACATTTCCTAAAGATATATTATACTAGCAGGAAAATAAAGAGTATATTACCACACAACTCTGTTAATACATCTAACGAATCCCTACAGCAACAAAAATTGACATTTAGTAACAATCCGAACATGTTTTCCAAGTCGTTAACTCGTGTTGTCCATTTTGAGAAAGCGAGTGCCCTTCTTACCCTTCACACATTTCTATGGTGTTCCCATCTTACCCATCTTCCTCCTCACAGATTCAATTGATACCAGGATTTAATTTAATATGTCGTAAGGAGATGTCGTGAGTTCAAATCTTTGAGAATGAGATGGACACATGCTCTCCCAAAATGAAATTGCTTATGATGAGAACAAAGTCCTGATCATTACGAGTTGATAGCAGGATTCAACTTAAAGTTATTATGGAAT
The DNA here is from genome assembly GCA_903798325.1 of Fraxinus xanthoxyloides. NCBI lineage: Eukaryota > Viridiplantae > Streptophyta > Magnoliopsida > Lamiales > Oleaceae > Fraxinus > Fraxinus xanthoxyloides. The sequence continues at coordinate 2,240 of CAIGRL010027053.1, forward strand.
TTAAGATTTCGAATCAGATTGGAAGTACATATGTACTAACGGCTTAGTAACAGACCAAGTCATTACAATTTAACAAAGAAGATTTGAAAGTTAAATCAACAGATAAATAGATGAAAGCGAATAAGAAAATCTCACCCGGTGAATCCTTCGATCATGGATATATAAGGTTTTGATTACTCCTAATTCTCACTTTCTCAAAGCAGGGAGATGGATTTTGAATTTGGAGTCTTACCCTCTATTTCTCCAAGGGTCTAGCAAGGGCCCCCGTAGACGGGCGTAGATTCAGGGCGTATTCCATTAATGGGCTGTAGTGGTCTAATACAAGTCCACGCTAACGATTAATTTTTCATTTTTAATTCGATTTTAATATTTAGACGGGCGTTGATTTAGATGATGTTTGGCGTGGATTAAAATCAGATTTAGAGGATGTTTGGCGTGGATTTTATTGAATTGTGATATAAGTTTTTAAAATGTGTGGTTGAAAAGACGTGGAACCCATTAAAAATTTGATTGATATTTATTATTTGACTTTGACCTAGGTTAGATAGTCCAAACAGACCCTTAATACTTGTCCTCGTGTAATTGACTAAGTAATATTATTTACATGTAGATAATACGATAGAGATAAATAAATAATGATTGTGCTATATGTACATAATAATTTATGTAATGATTTACGTGCATATGATATTACAGGTGTGGGGTATGCGATCAAAGTTCCATATTGGCTGGAAGTGAGGAGGATCGTGTGTTTATAAGTATGGACAATATCTTTATTGGTATGAGGCATTTTGGGATAAAGTTCAAAAGTAAATACATGAAAGATTAAGCTCAAAGCGAACAATGTCATAACAATGTGGTATCCATAATCCTTAAAAATGTTATCGGAGCCAAGCTTCAGACTTAGCCATGTGGATGAATTCCTCGCAATGCCGAACGAAGGTGGTGAACCTCGGTTTGCTGGCGACGGGATCCGTGGATGAACTCTATTGGACAGGTGGTATGCTCTAGATGATTCATGGACGTGTCCTGACCCCAACATGGTGAAGATGGGTTGACCTGGATAGAGCAAGCTCTCGAGTCAGGTAGTGTTCTCCGGATGCTTCAATGACATGTCCTGACCCCAACATGGTGAAGAGGAGAGTAGAGAATCATGGTTGGTAAAGAGTAGACGGATAGATAATCATTTGAGGGAGGCACGATGGTTCTTTGTTAGGATTGTTGGGTATGCGACTAAAGTCTCACGTTAGCTAGAAGTTGGGATGATCATATTTTTATAAGTATAGACAATATCTCCATTGGTATGAGATCTTTTAGGGTAAAGTCCCAAAGCAAATTCATGAGGGTTTAGGTCTAAAGTGAACAATATCATACCAATGTAGAGATATGTGATATCCATAACCCTTACAATGAGATATGATTGAGTTAGATTTTTTTTAATCAAATAAAAAATAAATTCTCCACACTCTTTTTGACACATCATATGCATGTAAATTATTATATAATTCATTATATACAAGTAACATTATTCAATAAAAAAAAAAGATTTTGCTACTCGTAGTCTTGTACTGTTTTCTTTACATATTGTTCGTCAAATGCTGGAAATAACGTCTTTAACTTCAATTTAAAGCAATTGAGTCCCCATTATTATAATTTTATTTCAAGTGACTTCCCAATAGATGGTTTCTACTATTTAAACACTGGAAAGTTAATTAAAAACAAATAAACATTAGACCACTGAAGAGAGAATGATGTGACTATGCTTTGTCGTGTCACCTCATTTTGGTTGTGTTGGAAAAATGCTTTGCCAGTTTGCCTTTCACTTTTATTACCAGTTGTATATTTGAGGGCCAACTTCCAAAAACTTCCGTTCCAAATAATTTCCTGAAAACAATCTCTAAATTAAATTTTTTTTGTCGATAATAATAATAAAGTTGTTAGTAAGTTATATTGTAAAATAAAATTTTAATAAATTTAATTAATAATAGGATTTGCACAGTACACAAATTTGTAAAAATATAAAAATTATTAATTTTAGAAATTTGGCAATAATTAAATAGTAATTTAAAATTACCAATGACTTCTCAATTAATAGTATTAGGCAATGTTTTATAAACCAACCCAATCAGTGACCTGAAAAAGAGAAAGAGTCAAATGTCAAAAAGTTGAATAGATGATTTTTAAAGAATTAAAAAATACACATACACGTGCGCGCACACACACTCTCTCTCTCAATTTTTTTTTTAAAAATATATATTTACATATGTTGAACCAATTAAACCTTGATGGGTCACGATTTTTCCAAAAATCGGCTAATTTAACAGCTTTTGAGGCTAGTTTTTAATTAGAGGTTTTATAAACTTAGTCGAGCCGACGAAATTCAATCACAAATCATTCACTATATTATTATTTTTTTGTTATTTTTAAAATTGCTTTGTCGACGATTTTGCGTAAGATCATATATTCTTGAGTCGTCTCTAAAAAGTATTAGTTACTAAAAATTGATGGTGCAACTAAAGATTTAACCCCTGTTTGACCCACATTAAATTTCTCATTCTCATTCTTTTACTCATTTTCAACCACACATTCTTCAATAAAATAATATTTTCCTTCACAACTATAACTTTTCCTTCTTTTTCAACCACACATTCTCCATCAATCTACTATTTCAAAATACATTCTTCCAAAATAATATCCATCAAACACTATCTTCTGCTCGAAAAAACATTTGTTCCTCGCTAAAATTTGTGTATATGTTGAACTAAGTACTTAATTATTAGTTTGTGTTTGGAAACAATGACCATTTGCCAATTTGAAACTCGGCACCATTAAAAATAGATTTTGAGGAAAAAGTGAAATAGTGATTTTTAAATAATGCAAGATTAAAATAAAGAAATGTTTTGAATTTACATATAATATTTTTGAACAGTGGATGGTTAAAAATAAGTACCAGGGGTGTACATTAACTTTGCTTTTATAATTGCCAAGTACTCCCTATAGCTCAGTGATAAGACTTGTAAAATTAAGAATACAAGAAAGTGGCCCGTTGACTATTCCGAAACCGTTGCTGGGAGTTCTCGCATTATCTGGGCTGATAGTGTGAAGAAGAAGAAGAGGAAGATGAAGATGAACAAGCACAAGTTGAGAAAGCTAAGGAAATCTCTCAAGAACAAAATATAATTTCAGTATTGATGCCTTTACTTTAATCATCTGGTGGGTTAGTGGTGTTTCTTTTTGGGGATAGGCGGATGTCACCGAACTCAGCTCATTTTGGTTGAATTATGGATAATTTTATCAGCATTTTGCTGTGGAAGATATTACTCATTACTGGATTAATGCTTCTCCACTTTTTCTTTGGAATAAAACAAGATCGTAGTATGCTTATGTTTTAAGGCGTGATCGGTAGAGATTAAAATTAGATTAAAATTGAAAAAATAGTCATTATTATTGACTTTTATTAGACGAGTGCAACTCAATAACAGCTATATTTTCAATTTTAATTGGATTTTAACCAAGACAGAACACACTCACAGCTATTTTTGAGAATTATATTATGTGGTCAAGTAATTATAAGTATAATGAAAGCAGTGTGACTGAAAAAGATCCAGAGTTCATATTCTATAAAGCCGATTTGAGTTAGAAAATATGTGCTGATGGTAGTGCAAATTGTTTGACTAAACAGATTTATATGGATTCAGTTATGGTATACTCAAAAGATTTGTTTCTATTTGCCATTTGGTTTGCGTTTCGACAAACTTGTTCAGCATTGCAGAACAGAACAAATCAGTAGACATATGAACGTTTTGATGTGTTCTGATTTCTTGGCATTGCACATTCCCTAACCAAGCTTCTATATATTTCCTCAAACTGGTGATGAAAGATAACTCGCACACACTCACACACACACGCGCATATAAGCTTTGAGTGATACTAGTTGTACAGGAGAAGAAAATTCAGCACAAGAAATTCGAGAAGGAAGCATAAATGCTATTGATTTTGTTTATGTAAATTTCATAAGAATTGAGCAGAGCCTCCCACAAGGGAAAACTTGGGAGTGTGCTCACTGTATTCAACTATTGCTGAAGGTGGAAGATGACCAATGCAGATCTCATGCACTGTCGAGAAAAGAGGGAACAGCTCTAACCATCCCCGGTGGCGTAAAACCTCATAAACCTCTTTTGCCGTCGAGACACCCTTTCAAAAGTTTCAAGACGAGGTTAGATAACTCGGGTCAACTAACTTATTGGGAAAGAAATTGCTCTGAATTTATGACTTTAACTATGAATTTTATGTTTTGGTTAATGTGTTATCTACCTGTAATTTCTGGCCCTGTAACATCTCTGCTTCGAGCTCATCGAAAGACCTGTATGGAGAAGTTGAATAATGATTAACGAGCAGTTCTGCACTAACATTATTGCCTAGTAATTATATCTCTCGTTCAGGACGCACCTTTTCCCGCCATTTCTAGCAAAAGCCTCAGCACATCTCCTGTTTCTTCCCCCCACTGAAATCAGAACACATCACAACGTTCATATATCTACCTAATACTGATGAAAAATTAGGAATTCACCAAAAGAACAGTAGTGCATGTTTGGTATGATCATTGAACGTGATCGGACGGCATAAGAACAAGATTTCAGCTTCTTTTTACTACTTGAATGCCATCTAGTGCTATCTAATTATCCCTACTAAATATGTCACGGAGGCAAGAATACTCCTACTTACAGCAAGTTGTTATTAGATCTGCTATACCGCAGCTCTCAAAATAAGTAGTATCTTTGACGGAATGGAAAAGTAGCTTGGAAAAGGCCTTCATTTCCCTCAGACCAATTCGCATAATTGCAGCCTGGTAAATCATACATGATCAACAATCAACTTCTCCAATGTGTTGATACTATTGCAGTAAGTTAACTTCATTTGGCTTTACCTTAGTGTTATTTCCCATCTCCAACCCATCCACAAATCCTGTTCCGTCAGTTGACCAAGAAGCCATTTCTCAATACATTACAACTTGACAAAAAGAAAAGCGATAACACGGGCAGAACAAGTTAGTACAGACCTGCTGCAATAGCCACAACATTTTTCAGTGTTCCGCATAGTTCAACTCCTTCCACATCTTGGACCTATTTTTATTTATTTAGAGTGAGAAGAAATGCCACCAATGGCTTATAAGTTGTTGGAAGTTGGGTAAAATACATATTTTCACTCACAGCTGAGACCATGAAGTATGACGTGTTGAATAGATGAACCCATTTTTCTGCAATCTCTTTATGTTTTCTGTATCCAACAGTTGCCTCACTGAATTTCTCGACTGCAATCTGCAAAAGCAGCGGTCGACTTCTTACACGAATCATTTTAAAATATATTATGAATTGAGAAATATTTTCTTATACACAGTATAATAAAGGAAAAGAGAAGATGAATAACCTCATTGGCAATATTTGCCCCCATCAGAACGCAACAATTAATTCCAAGCTGTTCAGAAATGAGAGTAGAGATCATGCATGGACCTTCCTTCTTAACTTCCATTCCTTTAATTAGAGAAATTGCTTCAGCATCTTCCCTTATCTTCCCAGCAAGCTTTCTGCATATGCCCTCCATGAATTGATGTGGTGTTACAAATACCAACATGTTTGCATCCCTCACTGCCCAAATTCCCCATTATAAATTATCAGACGAACTTCACGTTTAAGATTAAATTTATTTGTTCCTCTTTATCTTCTTAAACTTCCAAGTGAGGTGGTTAAACACAGGTGACATTTAGGCAAAGGACGCGATTTTATGTCTCAGTGCTATTATATTTGTATATGAGTGAGGCAAAATGAACCTAACATGCATGTGAAAGGGCATTGAATCATGCACGGATGTTTGGTTGTGATTAAAATTTACTTTTTAACAGTTTACGACTTGGTTTCTACCAACTTGCGGTGACTTTCTTGTACAATCTTGGAAATTGCAAATACCTGCATTTTCAAGGTCAGGGTCTGCAACAACATTTTCACCAAGCTTTATTCCTGGAAGATATTTAACATTCTCCTATGGAAGAAGACGTTTATAACAGAAAAATTGCAACAATTAATACAAGAACGAAAGAACAGAAAAATAACAACACGCAACATTGAGAATTAAAAAATTTACATTGGTTTGATTGATGACTTCTGAGAGTTTTTCTCCCGTAGGCAGTGTCTCCTCAAACACCCACATCCTCACTTCATCTATGTATAAAATTTCAGTTCAAACATTTAAATGCTTTATCAATAAGACAGGCTCGAGAGCCATAATGAACAGAGAGAATACGAAAACATGCAAAGTTAACACCCTCAATGTGAGAATTATGTTCAGGCCATCAACCAAGGAAAAGAATAAAAGATTTTCCGATACCTTTCTTTTTCACAAAAGGATAGTCCTTTACATAATAGGAATATAGATATTTATATAATTAAGTTCTATACAAACAAGAGAGTAGTAATAATAAAGAAAAGATGCAAACCATGAAAAGAGCTTAGCTTCCGGGTGTTGGAGGCAATGAGTTTAGCGGCAACACTGCCCCAATTGCCACTGCCCACGACCGTGACTTTCGATTTGATGGGCGGCACTTCATTTTCAACTCTGGTGGTATTCTCCGCCTCCACCGGTGGCTGCTGAGATTCTACTGTTGGGGCCATGAAGAAGACAAAAAAAGGAAGAAAAAATTGGGGCAGATTGCAGAAGAAAAATTAAGGAGTGGAGAAGAGGAATATTAGGACTAAAATGAGGAACGGAATTAAATGCGAGGGAAAATGTACATTTGGGCGGAGAAGCCAGACACGTATCGTCAATATCAATCCGTGTAATGCTAAATCTGGCGATATACTCTATACGCACAACGTTTGACAAAAACAAAGAAAGAAACTCTTGAACCCTTTTTTCGTATTTCAATTTTTCCTTTTGAATTCATTTTGAGTTTTAAATTTGGAGTGTCCATTTTAAAAGTGTCGAAAATGTATTTTTTTGTCATTTTGAAAAATTATTTTAAAAAAATGAGCACCCAAAACTTGCTCTCTCTCTCTCTCTCTCTCTCGGTGGTGGCGTGTGGTGATTTTAGGTCGGTGTCGTCTCGTCTCTCGTGGTGGTTTTGGGTTGGTGACGTTGTGGTTGTGGTCGGCTTTAAATGGCACCAAGCTACAAACAAATTGTAGGTTGTGCCTTGTGACTTTCTCAATCAAAGCCAGACAAAGTCAATCAAAGCCAACCAACCAAATTATACAGTTTGTTTGAGACTCATAATTCATTTAACATACATTTTGAAATAGTATTTTTGTGAAAAATATATAGTGGTGGCAATCGAGTCGAATGGCCCGTCGATTCGTCCGCTTAGCTCGTACTATAGAGGGTAACGAGCCGTTCGGGCTCGTCAAAAGACGAACCGCTCGACAAGCTCAGCCTAAATTCATCGGCTCGTCAATTAGACGAACCACTCGGCGAGCTCAATCTCAATTAAAAAAAAATATTAAAATAGGTGACCAGAACAGTCGCTGAATTTTCAGTGACTGTTTGGTCTTTTTAATTTTTTTTTTCTTTTCGTCATTTTTCTAATTTTCTTCCCTTATAAATACCCACCCATTACAACATTTTTTTCCCACCAAACTTACTATCAATTTAAATCTCTCATTCTCTACTCTATTCCCTACAATTTACAAATCATTATCAACGATATTATTCATTCATTCATTCTATAATCATTTTCTACATTTTTTTTCACATTATTATCTTGATTTTACAATTCATTTTACACACTACTACATAATCTTCATTCACTTCTCAATTCTACATTTCTACATTCAATTTCTATTATTCACAAATGGATTCACGATCGTTTGTTCAAAACTTGTTCGATTTGGAAGGCGAAACACCTTCTTAAAATCAATTTGGGAATGAAT
>CAIGRL010027077.1:0-16449 GCA_903798325.1 Fraxinus xanthoxyloides
TTCCAACAATGAATGTTATATCTGGACGAGTACAAACTTGAGCATAGGTCTAAGGCAAGTGCAAAAAGCAAGATGTATTTTAACTGCAATATTTTTTGACAAGTTGAAAGAGGATATCCTATGAATGAAATAGGAAGAAATATGAGAAAGAGGTAGGTCCAGTTATGACTCGAGTGAGATTTATTGAGAGTAAACTTGGTTATTGTGTGTCCATTTGTTTGTAATCATTTCTAAATGTGTGTGATTGTTTAATTCTGTTGTGGTTATATAAATTACATTTCAATATGTTTGATGTGTATTTGTATGAATTTGAGAGCAATTTGATTACTTTGTGTAATGTGTTGGCATGCATAGTGGGATTTAGATCTTTGACAATACTCTTTTTTCATATGTGAGTGGTGTGAGAGAATGTGATAGTGAGAAAAAAAGAGGAACATCCATTTTCATCTTTATCTTTGTGAATCTATAAGATTATATAAGGCATTTATATATGTGTTATCTTCTTCCTCTTTGTGACCCTCTTTGTGAGTGTAGTGAATTAACCAACTCTTTCTTATATTCTCTTTGTGAGTGCCACTTTCACCCTTTCCTTTGTGGGATAAATCCTTTGTGGATTTCTTGAGCATTGGTGGTTGAGTGACCTTGTGGTGCGTGGGTCGATTTAAATTAAGCCCTGGCCTCTCTTGTCGTCAAAAGTGTCGATTTGCTATAATAGGTATGAGATGCATTAGCAGCATGCCTTTTGGTAATGCGGACTATCGATATCTAAAGGTACGTGATATGTATGAAGGATGTAGAGAGATGATATTTGAATTAGAAGTGCAGATGTGATTAGATTTCTAAAATCTTTTATCTAGTAAGACCCTGATCGAATGGAGTGTGAGAAAGACATTTATCACTTCTATTAGGAAAAGACCCATTATCCACTTAGATTGAGAAAAATGAGGTAGAGATAGAGAATTATCCCATAGACTTAGGATCTATAGAGGTTTACAAGTTAGATGTGTTAGTGATCAGTTTAGCGAGCATGGTAGATGATGAGTAGAGATATGTGTTCTCGAGGTACGAGCAACACAAAATGTGATATGATAAGTCTGGTGAGATCTTTTTCATGGGGTTACTTATGAATTTGTTGCATGTGTTTGGCCATTTGATTAATTGACTTGGCGTTAGTTTGTTGTTCTGCGTGAACATATTTAAAAAGATCTGTGTTATTCTATGTTATATCTTCATCGCATATTTATTTGCTTTTAGTTGATTACTGTTATTATCTACTTCTATTTGGGTATTCTTGACCTTAGCTCTAGTGAGTACATGGAGCATGTATGATATGTGTTTCAGATCCAAAATATGAGGTAAGACATGTGATACCAATTTTATTTGGTTACCTTGATTATACAAGTATAGACTTTGTTTTGTTTACTTGTAAGTTGATTGAGTATCAATGTTGAGAATTTTTTCATTCGGACCATTTTTTGACCCATTGACTTGGCTCGACCCGGAAACAACAACACTTTTAGAGGGCCCAAGTTTTGGTTAGTGTTTGACTTTGGGTTATTAATTGGACGGTAATCTGTATGCTAGCCCATTTATTGGTAAGTTGGGTTCTTTTGGTTGCCGGGTCACTTGCTACTTAGTTTTGGCCCATGTAGAGGAAGAATGTTTTAGCCTAAATATCTGACCAAATATCTAATCTATATATCCATCCCTGGAAGCCAATTTCAAGTGTGGTTTTGTAAGAAAGAGAGGACATCCGCAAAAGAGGACTACAAGAGAAAGAATGCTGCCATATGTTGAAGAGTCTCCATTCTTCTTCATTTCCATTGTCTTACCTTGCAACCACCGTCATCCTTAGTGGGTGAGAAAAATTGAGGCAACCAAAGTGAAGAAAGGATGTGAGGTCAAGCCAAGGTCGAGTGGCGTTCATTTGATGTTTTTTCTAAGCTCGGAATCAAGATTTCTTGAGGAATTTCGGCAACAAATTATTTCTCATATGAAAATTGTTAACAACCGATACAAATGGGCATACAAACGGTGAAAGAATATCAAAGAAACAAAATGGAACATACTAGGATTGCTTTGATCCAACCTATCCATGTATTTTCTAATAAATCCATTTGTTAGTCATTGGATTATTTCAAGCTGACAGAGTAAGGCAAGTGCGAAACTAATAATGACATTGTTCATGAGTTAAGTTGTATAGCCACGCCGCAACAAATTGGAGTTTTCGGATGGAAATATCTGGCATCTCTTAGACTTCGGCCATCTACCTATTATATTTTGGCAGAGAATATATTCTTATCTATGCATATTTAATTAACAAACTCCCCCAAATCTCCTCATGGAACGCTGCCAAAAAATCACCAGCATATTCTTATCTTTGTACCTTAGATGACTTACTTTTATTCGTAATGGTCAAATAAGTTTGGTCAATGTGTCATACCTGGTATATTTGTTGGCTATATGATGAAGCCACCATACCCTTTGGCGTCAGGCAATGTTATTTTTCATGAGACCGGGATATATTTATATCAACCACTTCTTTACCTGTCTTTCTACTACCAATTAAAAATCACTCCGAATTTGATGTTAAGCCCATTCAATTCTTAGTGAAACCATCTCTGTTAGCCCAATTAAAAATTCACTAAAGCAAATATCAACTCCATCTGTTGGGTCATTACAACCACTCTCTACTACCTATCCTATTGGAGAACATTGTCCACCATCTTACCTTCAGGAATATTGTTGACCCCATTTTTTGTACTTCCAATATGACCAACAGATCTCAAGACCTCTCGTATCTACGAAAGCCTGTTCATGCATACTTGGACAAACTGTTAGTCACACATTCCCTTATAATAAGGTCGTTAGCACTTCAACTGTCAGTCAGTCAGTCGATAATATAGATGTTTGAGTGTGTGAGATGCTTAAGACTCGAGCCTCTTATCTTAAAAAAAGGGTTTGAATTTAGGTAATATGTATGAAATATAGAGATCAAAATTATATGTTGAGAGGATAAACTCTCATTACTTTGAAAATGGCACAAAGTATGAGCTTTTATAGTAAAATGGAGTGAGTCAAAATCGTAGGATGAAAAGTCATGTGGTCTCATCCAAGCACTTGAGGCATCTAATCATACGCATTTAAGGTTAATACCATTTTGTAGCCCAAACCGTGGCACATAAGGCTTAAACTTGACTTGTTTGGCTAGGTAGGTCAACAGCGGAGCCCCTACCTTCCTCGCCTCATCCATAAAGGTTCGACCTCCCACAAGTGGTCATCTTCAATAAATGACTTCGACCCTCCCATAGAGGTTCAACCTTTTCATGGGGCTTTGGTCAAAATTGTCATTTTGGCAAAATGATATGGAGTGCGGGACCCGGTTCATTTGCTACATGGTTGCCACGTGGTAAAGCTTGAAGCCTTGCGGGAAGAGGCGTAACAAATATCATTGTTCTACAGTTACCAATGGTAAACTATCTCCTTTGACATCCCTTTCACAAAGAGGTACTTATTACCAAATACAACATCCCTTTACAAACCGTAGTCGACTGCTGTCCACTTTTATTTTATTTTTTGGTGAATTGACTCTAGGATGACGATCCTAAAATAAAATATTAAAAAACTTAGCTAGACGATATTTAAATGTACTTTAGTACTAAATGTAATCCTATTATTTATATATGCAATAACTAGAATTAAAGAATTAAAGGTAACAGGAATGAGTTATTCCACCATTAAATTCTTGGTTTATAGTCTCAAGCTCAATTTTATGCAAGTGCTTCAGGCACATTGAATAAGACTTTAAATGATCTACTTTGCTTGATTAAGTTGATTTTTCACTGTTTTGTAACTATCGTCCAAGCTTTAACCTTGCCCTTCTTAAAGTGGTATGATTTGTCTTCATTCCTTGATTGGAATTCAACAATGTACACTTCAATTACCTCATTATGTTTAATCACAAACTCAATTTTTGAGAAAATAATGAAGTCGGATGGTTGCGTTCTAATTTTTCCTTTGAATCACTAATTCAATCGACCATGTTATAATTAATTCCTTGGACTCTACATGCTCATATTCTTTTGTGGCCGGTTCATCGAGTTGAATAAGAAGTAGACTATCTAAAGTTTCGGACAATTGCACAAGGAAGTTTTCAGGAGAAGTCTCACGTTCTTGTTGAGGACTAGTGGAATTTTAATTATTTTGATGTTCTGACCAATTAAGATTTGGGTGTTGCTCCCAATCCAGATTGTATGTTTTCTTGTATGGAATTTATTGTACGTATGTATCATCAGAACTTATTTGGGCTGCTAGCCTTTGATATCATTGCATTGCGAAAAAATCCCACGCCCTAAAGATCTGTCATCTTCATCAATTTCATCATATTGACACTGTTGGGGAGATTTCTTTTGTTCATCATGTACCGGTAGTAGCCCAATAATGCCCATAGTAATCCCAATGGTAAATCATCCTCATCGACTTCCTTTACACTTTGTACTTGGTAATCTGATAGTCCACATGGTAGTCCTAACGATAAGCCATCCTCATCAACTTCATCAATTGCATCATGTTCCTTCATTTTAAATCATGCTAGGATGGAGAAATCCTCATAGGTACGTTGTCTTCATCAATTCAAGATCTCCCATCTTATTTTGTTGTTGTACTCTTGCTTCCTTTCGTTCCCCGACAATGAAATCAAGAAAAACAAGTAGATCGGTTCAAAATAGAAAATAAAAATTTAAATCAAAGATAGAATTGAAAATTTTGATCGTGTAATTTTGCAAGTGTTCAAATCATGACAAGTAATAGTAGTAGAATATAAATCTGAATGTCATCGTACAGAAACTAAGTATTTATTATCAATTTTTATCCTAATTTAACTTCAATCTAAATTAATTTGGTGACCAATTAATAATTCAAGAGGGTTTTTTTAATCTAACTAAATTGTATTGTAGTAATCTAGTCTATCAAAACTTAATGAGTTTGTAGAGAACTTTTGGAATTAAGTTATTAGGTATTCCATTTTCACTTGGCCTATTTGATATTTGTTCAATCCAACATAACTCAATCCTATTTTCATGTGGATTAACAATCGAATTACCAAATTTTTAGTTAGTAATCTCTTTCGAACAAGAGTAATCTTATTTACATTTTCGAATTTATTATATCTCTATATAAATTAATGCACATGAAAAATTCAATTGCAACAACTCAATAATGATAGCATAAGTTATAAACTATTTGTCGATCTCTTATTAAAATCTATGTCACTTATTGCACGATCTCGACAAATAAATCTCATCTTAATCTCAATATTGTCGTTGAATCAAGTAATTGATGATCAAACTATTGAATATAAATCAAATATATAATAAAAGTTTAACACATAGTCAAAATTGCATGAAATCAGAAACTGAATTAAACGACAAGGGCTCTTAATTGCTGGCACATCCCAACTGGCAAAGGATGAGACTCTTAGTTGCTGGCAGTTCAGAGGTCACGAGTTCAATTCGTGGGGCTCTTGGAAGGCAGAGTTCTCTTGAAAGATAAGGTACAACATGTGGTGACTCGCTTGATACTTTTGAAAATCAGTGGGAGGGATCTTGGACCCTTGCCAGTTTGGGACACATCCCGCAATTTATCTAGTATGTGTCTTAAGGGGTCAGTACATAGACTCCAAGATTAGTCGTCGAAAGTGGACACCTGAGTATCAAAAAAAAAATTGAATTAAACGAACATTACCCTAAGTTACATTGTTCATCATAACTACTAATTATTTAATAAATCATAATTGTGAATATAATAAACAATTAAAAAATCACCGGATTCAATACAATGAATAACGAAAAGAATTCTACTAATAGTTATTCTTTGGCGCCCAATTTTCAACAAGTGACCACCAATCCCCTTTTCAAAGCATGTACGTCTCCCAACTAATTGTGTTTTTCAATTTTCAAATAGGAAATTTAGATACAAATGTTGAATTTAATCTATCATTGTGGGTAATTTTGCCTCAAGATTAGATTTGGTCCATGTTTCCTTTTCTTGTTGGATTGAGTCCTTAAATATTGCATTTTGAGGTCCTTCTACTTCCAAGCGCGACTCCTTGATCCCTAACTTCTAGAATATGTCTACTTTAATCCTTTTTTATAAGTATTATTGTTTTTCATTCATTCTCGTCCAATACGGATTTTTTTTTCTAAAATAATCAATAAATAAAGTTATATTCTAAAATAATCAAAATCAAGTCATGTATTTCAACTTTCAAAATTTATTTTCCCCAACAATACCAAATATCATATACGTCTATATATTCTCTTATCATTTGTATTTCTTTCTTGATTTTTCAGTTTCTTTTTACGAATGTAAATTAAACAAGTGATATTATACTTATTTTCATCATCAACTCAACCTCTACCAATTCTAATTGATGACCGAGACTTAGCCGGGGAGAGAGAGAGATGTTTTGCTACTACCTCAATAATAAGTGCATCTTATGTGCTTTTTCTGATTTATGTTCTTATTTATTTAAATGTAAATTGAGCGAATATTTCTTAATTAGTGTAAATTATGTTTATTGTAAAAAATCTCAACTTGAATATTATTTATGTGAAAAGATATTTGGAGCTTAATTAGAGTTGATTTTAAGTAATTGAAGATTAATTTGATTTTGAGATATAAATTGAAAGTATTAATGGAGCATTTGGTAAAAAATTATAACTTTCAAGGGTTAAATTCGATATTTTAAAAGTTTGAGGACTAAATTTAAAACTTTTGAAGCTTGCATCGGGTAAATTATTAATGATTTTGGAATGAAGAGGATTTAATTACAAATATTATAAGATGAAGGACTAAAGTGATATGAGAAAATAAGTTCAACTAGAGAAGAGAATTATTTTCCTTTTATTCTCAAACTCCTTGTGAAAACCAATTTGAATAAGGATTTTATCTAAATCTTATTCTATAAATATATATCTTAGTTTAACAATTAATGGAAGCTTGTAGAATTTCATTATACACATATTAAAGCCGAGGCTTGTGAGGTTTCATTGTACAAATATTATACAAGCCTAAAAGGAGGAAATAATGAAGAAGAGTTTCAAAATGTCACAAGAAGAAGGCGGGATTTGATACAAGATCTTCAATATGTTCCCCTTTTTTCCTTAAAATTCGGTGATTTAATTTAGTTTCTTCTTGTATTATTTTTTTGCATGATCTGTAATTAAGTAATTAGTTAAGATTAATGATTGTAACCCCATTTTGAATCTTAATTTTACTTAAAATGTTTTAAATCTCCAATTGATATCGTGAACTATTTTTTCTTCTATTTTTTAATCGTATCGGGTTGATTGCAGTTTTAGCAACCAACCTATCAATTAACAGACTGACACATTTTTATTATTTTATATTCATTTTAAAATTGAAATTTTACAATTTTAAATAAAAAAAAAATACAAAACTAACTTTTTTCTCAAATATTCCGTTTACCATCTACACCTCTTCTACCGAAACTCCAATTTTCAAAAGAAAAGTAAGGATAAAAATTGTTTGATTTAAATATCAAATTCAGATTGTAGCGTTAGTTTCATTTTGGTGTAATTATTTGTTAGTAAATTATCGAATATATAGGATGACTATGAAGAAACCGATCATTTACCATTTACATTATATATTTTATTGATACGCACCCCCACAAGCAAGAAAAAAAAAAAGGCACGCAATTTTTTTTTTAATCCAAAATAAGCAAATATTTTTAACTCGGGGCAATGTCCAAATCAACTAATCCAACCAAGTTAACCAAAACCAATTTGAGATGGATCGGTTCAATTTCAATAGTTGAATTCGATCGATTTGAATTAGAATTTATTCAAACCAATCAATTCGGTTTCAGTTTTGGGTTGGAGCCAAAACAAAACACAACTCGAATATTGCCCAAACCTACCAACCTACCACATATTCTAAGCCAAATCATGCATTCCCTTCATGCTACCACGTGGCTGCCGCTACAAGAGTCCTTCAATATCTCAAAAGGTCACCTGGAAAAGGCATTCTTTTCTCTTCTTTCACGTTTACTCCATTTAAGCGGGTTTTCTGGTGATTGGGCAACATGTCCAACCACTTGTCACTCTGTAACAAGTTATTGTGCAATGCTTGGTTTCAACACATTTTCTTGGAAAAAAATAAAAATAAAATAATGTCTGAGGCAGAGTACCAAGTCATGGCTACACTTGTTTCAGAATTTTAATAGTTAAAATATCTTTTACAAGATCTTGGTATTTCTCATACATTGCCAATTGCTCTCCATTGCGACAACCAAGCCAACATACATATTGCTGAAAATTCTATTTTTAATGATCGGACAAAACATATTTAGAACTAGAACTTCTAAGCAAATTACTTATAATTTTACTAGAACTTTAGAGATCACCTCCCAACATCTTGTATGCAAGATGGGCGTTACAAAAACGCTCCATCTTAAAGGGGGAATATTAGTATTATGAGCGCATCTGACTAATTTTTTGAAAGTATTTATAGTAGTTAGAATTTTTTTAGTGAAAATCGATCCAATTTGACTTCCTCTAAAAATACTTTCGAAATAGAAATTAAAATAGGTTCCTCCAAAAGTTCTTGAACATGAAGTAAAAGCAAAAGTAAAAATCATGTCAATCAGACCCTATATATATATACATATCAATTTATAAGATCAGATTTATTTATTTATTACATATTTGACTTTCCTCTTCATGACCATCGATTTTTCAAAGGCAGTATGAAGATTTTGTTTTAATCTTTGTATTTGGTATGTAACATTGTGTAAACTATATAAGCCAAGTAGGAAAAATTTCCCTTCAAAAGTTATCGAGGAGACCAAAATGAGAATGAGAAGCATGGACTCCCTGGACTTAAGAAGACCTACTCAAAAATAAATTTAGACCAACCCAACCCGATTGACCCTATATATCTACATATCAATTTATAAGATCAGATTTATTTATTTATTACATATTTGACTTTCCTCTTCATGAACATCGATTTTTCAAAGGTAGTATGAAGATTTTGTTTTAATCTTTGTATTTGGTATGTAACATTGGGTAAACTATATAAACCAAGTAGCAAAAATTTCCCTTCAAAAGTTATCAACGAGACCAAAATGAGAATAAGAAGCATGGACTCTCTGGGCTTAAGAAGACCTACTCAAAAATAAATTTAGACCAACCCAACCCACCTACCTTCGCCCAATGAAATTGGCCCATCCCCAAATACTCAAATTAATCCCAAATAACCAATTCTCAGTCTCTGTCTCTGTGTCTGTCTCAGTCTCAGTCTCAGTCCCTCCCCTCTAATCTTGCTGACGGAACCCAAACACGTTCGCCTCTTCGGAGTCTCTGATTTCTTTCTGCGGTTCTGGCTCCAAGCTCCATCCGACCATTCGAGGTAAATTGTATTTTTTTTTTTTTTTTAAATTGCGGCATCCAGATTTCGTTTTTGATGACTTTTCTTTCTCTCTTTTTTGTTTAATAGGTGATTAATTTTGAATTTTTCACTTTGGATATTTTTGCATACTTGACAGTAAAAATTAGTTTAGAGATAAGGATTTAACTTTGAAATTGAAACAAGAAAGCTCGTTGAAAACAAAATGAAATTTAGATAATCTTACCATGCGTTAGTTAAACATAGTTAAATCCTTTTGACTCATTTGTTATTACATAAAGTACTTAACCTTAAAGCTAAAGTATTTAAACTTCATTACCATGGACTAGCTGAACGAATTTTAAATAGGGGTTCTTTTATAAACGGCTGGGTCAAAATTCGGCTGTAACAGCCGAAAAAATCAGATGTTAACAGCCGAATATTTGGCTGTCGTTCGGCTGTTTTGTTTTTAATAAGTTTCTGTTCCCATTGTAAACAGAATTTTTAAATGAATGTTTACAAATTCTGTTTTACTATGCACAGATACGAGGATTATACTCCTGATTTTTTATTTTGGTGATTTTGAATTGGATGAAAATAATCGATGGGCATAGAAATAAACGAATAACTTACAAAGTAGTATGACAACACATATAACAGAGACTACATCGTACAAGGAATTGTGCCATGATATACAGAATAAGCTGAACGTCGATTCATCTCGATACAATATGGTAATGAAATATCAGTTCATAGAGAATTTGCCATATTCAATTCCACCTTTAAAGGTTACATCTGATATTGAAGTGAATTATCTGTTTAAGTTGAACAAAATGCAAATGACACTGATTTTCGTAACTTTAGTGAGGAAGGACGACACAGAAGGTAAAAATGAACATTTGGATGGAGCTGATGATAATGCAAATGATTTTTGGGATATAGTGGAGATATCTTTTGCTAATATTCCCGAGATAATTGTTCCTCATTGTGACATTACTGTGATGCACATAATTCAATTGGTAGTTTAGGACAGCGAGAATATAAATGAATTTACAAATGAAGATTTAATTGCTTTATCTCATCAGAGACATGAGTTGGGTGGGAGCTCAGAGGCCAGAACGAGCGAATCTTCATCTAATTCTTCACGTGTGGTTCTCGATAATGAAGATTTGCATGTTGAGCAATTGTTTGAAACGAAGAAAGATTTGCAAGAAGTTGTGCACATGCTGACATTGAAACTCAACTTTGAGTTCAAGATAAAGAAATCAAACAAATCATTGTTGACACTTGTTTGCGTCGACGACAGTTACCGTTGGGGATTGCTAGCGACTAAGATGGATACAAATGAGTATTTTGTAGTTCGCAAGTATACACAAGAACATACTTACGAATTGGGGATTCATCAAAACGATCATATGCAAGCTCGATCATGGTTTATTAGTCGATAGATAATGCACAAGTATCAAGACTGACAGACGATTTACAGGCCTTCAGACATCATTAACGACGTCCAGCGAGAGTATGGAGTGGTCATGAGCTACTGAAGGTCTGGAAGACCAAAAAATGCGCGTTGGAGGATTTAATGGGCTCGGTCGATGAGAGTTATACTAAATTGGCCAGATATTGCCATAATTTGGGGACAACTAATCATGGTTCCACTTTTTTCATTAAGACGGAGAGCGATAATTGTTTTAAGTATTTATTCATGGTTCTTGAACAATGCATTAGAGGATTTAAAAATACGATGCGACCTGTAATTTTAGTCGATGGTACAACTCTGAAATCGAGATACGAAAGCAAGCTAATTATTGCTACATGTCAAGATCTTAACATCCAGATTTACCCACTTGCATTCGGCGTAGTCGACAACGAGAATGATCTGTCAATGCGTTGATTTTTTACGAAGCTTAGGGAAGTGATCGGGGAAGTCGAGGATCTTGCCTTCGTAACTGATCAAGGTCGATCGATAAAAAAAGTGGCTAAATTAAAAAAAAGTGGCGATTTAGCGGTTCAAGCCGATCTACCCATATATTGAAGAGATAAACTCGAAACACGTCACAATAATTCGAACAAAATTCACCAAAAACGTCAACTGCTAATCACAAAAAACTAACCTCTCTTTCGCCGATCCTCTTCGTGGTTGTGGCGTCGATCTCGATCTCGTCGATTTCGTCAATGTTTGGTTGGTCAGTTTTTGCCTTTTTGCTGTTTTGGTTGGTTCTCTCTCTCTCTCTCGCTTTTTTTTTTTNTGATCGGGGAAGTCGAGGATCTTGCCTTCGTAACTGATCAAGGTCGATCGATAAAAAAAGTGGCTAAATTAAAAAAAAGTGGCGATTTAGCGGTTCAAGCCGATCTACCCATATATTGAAGAGATAAACTCGAAACACGTCACAATAATTCGAACAAAATTCACCAAAAACGTCAACTGCTAATCACAAAAAACTAACCTCTCTTTCGCCGATCCTCTTCGTGGTTGTTGGCGTCGATCTCGATCTCGTCGATTTCGTCAATGTTTGGTTGGTCAGTTTTTACCTTTTTGCTGTTTTGGTTGGTTCTCTCTCTCTCTCTCGCTTTTTTTTTTTGCCTTTAAGCTAGTCGATTTTGCTTGTTTTTGGATAGATTTGAGGGTATTTTTAACAAAGCAGTGTGTTTTCTCCTTTTCGGCTTTATATATATATATATATATATACACACACACTAGTCAAAGGCCATTTCAGAAATATGGTTGTTTTACCAAGCCATTCACACGTATTTCCTCTTTTAAATATTGAGCTTTATAATTATGTTTACTTTTAATCACCAAGGGAAATTTCTATTTTAGAAAAGAAATAATAGTAAAATGAAAACTTTGTTCATTTCAATAAAACTTTTGTGTACATTTTTGTTGTCTCCTATACATAGTCATGTAATGTGCTTTGATGTTTACATTATACAGTGGAACACATTATCAATGGCGAATCCAGAATTTAAGTTTGGCTAGGGCCATTACCTTTGACTGTCGACAATCGACAATGGTAATAGCGAGGTCGTTTATTAATATTTAACTAAATAATATTAAAAATTATTCAGTATATATGTAAATGCATTAAATTCCTAAGCATAAATAATAAATTCCTGAATCAAAAATCAAAACTTATAAATGTCATAACTCATTGACATACAACGTAGATTATTTGTCCAAAATGACAGATTCAGAAATCACAATTCTCATTTGAATGCCATATTGCCAATAAGCTCATAGAACACAAATAATTATTCATAACTCTTTTAAGTCATAAATTAAAAAGAAAAAAAACCAATTCCAAAGCAAAAAAGAAAAAAAGAACAATGAATTGATGGAGAATCACTGACTCACTGATGTCTGGTTGCAGTCTGCTCACGACCATGAGAGGTCTGTCCGGTCTGGAGTCTGTCTGGGACACTACAAGCTGCAACAGGAGGTGGAGCTAAGAGGCGTGGCATCACTGCCGTGGATGAGAGTTTTTGCTCGCAAGAGTCATAGACTTGCATACTCACAGTTGTGGATCTGCATGCGTAACTGTGTATGTTTTCTTCTCTGAATCAATCATGGTATATACTATATGGATCAATTGAAAGAGTCTTGGATTTAGGCCTGGTTATTTAAAAAAAAAAAAAAAGCCACAGCAGCCACAGCCTGGAATTAAGCCCAGTAAAAAAAAAGACAAACAAAAAAAAAAGAAGAAACCTCTGTTCCGGCGCCTTCATCTTCCTTCCACAATTCCACTGTTCTGGCGGAGCCCATCACGCGCGGCCGCTCCCCCCTCTCCGGGTGCTAGGTCCCACCACTGCTCATTGACGAAAGACAACATTTGGCAAGTTGAAAAAGAGATGATTTTAAATTTCCAATTATGTTTTGTGCATGGTTTTTCATGTATAAAAAAAGATCATAAAAAATAATGCTATTTTGTCAGTAATGGTGAGGAACGACAATATATGGTAGTGACAATTTTGATGCCACCAGGGTTGTCATCATCGCGACTGATAAATAGCATTATTAAACAACTCAATTTAATTAAACTTTGGTGTAAAATTGCATTCATATGTGATTTAATGTGCTTTAATGTTGACCACAAAAGCTGGAAGTCGTTGTAAAATGAAAAACATTGAACCCAATTTCTATAATGAATGTGTTGAGAATTATAAATTCTAATTCTATTTCACCGAGAGCAGTCATTTTGAAGACAGAAAAATAAACACTCGAGAACACGCAAAATTTATAAAAGTTCGCCTTAGTGTGAGATTACGTCATATCCCATTGGTGCAGCAATTCACTATAATAAAAAAAAAAAGGTTTACGAGAGAAAATCGCACTCCTATCTTCTCTAACTTCTCTTTTACTCTTTTTTATGATTATAATAAAGTCTAATGACAGTTCTCTATTTATAACATAAACTAGAATAAAATTGAATTTTACAAGAACTTCAATTTCTTAATAGAATTTTATAAGAATACAAATTCTCAAACAGTACTTAATGAAATTTTGGTTTGGGGCTCCCCGCACCCCAGGAACGGGACCTCTTGCTCCCCTTCCAATCTCCACGGCGACCTCAACGCATAAGTTTATTAGCGACTAGCTTCGCAAAGTAGCAATATTTATGATCGACAATAATTAGACTCCACAACTTAACAATCTCTCACTTGGATACTAATTTATCATCAATGACTCCTCTGCAGTGGTAACAACTACTCATCCCTCATGAGATAAGTTCAATTGAAGTTCCCAGAATGGTTTTCGTCAACATTTTTGCTAGATTTCAACTCTTGAATCTTCTCAAGTGTTTTCATCCTCCAAATTTGATCTTGTAAAATGATAACAGACCTTTATATGCTTTGTCCTTGTATGATAAACAAGATTTTTTGCTAAGTGAATAGCTCTCTGACTATCACAATACAACATACTATTCATATACTTGTTACCCAATTCTTCCAAAATTGATTGCAACAATATCATCTCTTTGCTAGCTTTCGTTGCAGCAATATATTCAACCTCGGCAGTGGAAAGAGTAAATATTTTTTTGCAACTTAGACATCCAACTAACTGCCTTACCACCCAAAGTGTGTACATATCCAGTAGTACTCTTCCTTCTATCAATATCTCCTGCCATGTCAGCGTCTACATGGCCCTTTAATCCCAAACCTAAATTTCTTAAACTTAAGGTTAAATCTAAAGTACCTCTCAAGTATCCGATAATCCACTTTACTGTCTCTCAATTTTTTTTGTCAGATAGCTCATATATCTACTCACAACTCCTACTTATACATATCATTGCATACATAAGACTACAAATAGTAGAGGCATAAGGCACACTTTGGCCATGTAGGCTCACTTATGCTCTCTAGAGGATGACTTCTCATTCGATAACCTGAAGTGATTAGCCAAAAGAGACTTTGATTTTGCATCATCCATGAGAACTTGCTTAAAACCTTATTCACACTCTTTCTGTGACAATTTTAAGACGTCACTGTCTCTAGTAATTCTCATTCCAAAAATTTGTTTGTAATGCCCAAGTCTTTCATTGCAAACTCCTTGATAACATCTTTTTCAACTTATTTAGCCCTCATTTTGCCCCTTATTATTTTCTATTTTAATTTTTGGAATAGTATTTTTTGAAAAATATGTGGTTTGAAAAGAAGAAAAAATTTGAGTTTACGTGTAATATTATTTTATTAAAAAATGTGTGGTTGATCAGAAAAGAGAAAAAATGAATTATAATTTTAATGGGGGCCAAATAGGGGCTTATTTCTTGTTTGCAAGCACTTGCAATCAACATGTCATCAGCATATAACAACAAGATAATATAGGGTTATCAAGGTTTTTACATAAAAGCAATGATTATTCTGACACCTTTTGAAGCTATTACTACCCATAGAAATATTAAACTTTTTATACTACTATCTTGGAGTTTGTTTAAAATTATATAAACTCTTTCGAAGTTCACACACAATTGCCTTTTTCCCGTACTTTGAAACCTTGTGGCCACATCATGTAAATTTCTTCTTCTAAATCACCGTGAAGAAATGTTATCTTTACATCCAACTGCTAAGTACAAATCTTCCTTTACCACTAATCCAAGTGCTACTCTAATTGTGGTTAATTTCATCACAGGAGGGAAAATCTCAGTGTAGTCAGTACCTTCTTTTTGTTGAAATCACTTCACACCCAATCTTGCTATATATCGCTTACTTCCATCATGTTCTTTTAATCGGTAAACCTATTTATTCTACCAAGTCTTCTTTCCTTTTGGTTGCTCGTCAATTGTCATGTCTAATTGGACAATAATGAGTCCATGTCGTCATTTATAGCTAACCCCCACTTAATTGATTCATCAACCCATACAACTTCATTATAGCTTTCTGGTTCACCTCTATCTGTCCATAGAAATATAATGTAATGCTGGTGAATATCTCTGTGTAGGTCTAGTAGTTTTGCTGAATTGCTGGGTTGAGTCACAAATGTTTTGATGTACTTATGGGGCTATATTTTCTCGATTTACACCGTCAGCACTCTACCTCAATCACTAGAAGGTCTTTCAATGAGATCAACTAAAGTTTCTTAATTTTATGAGTCTTTAGGGTCTGTTCTCAATTTGTCCTTATACAAGACACTGTCATTGAAGATCACATCCTTGCCCCTGATAACCCTTTGAGTTTGATCATCCCAAAAACGATACCCAAACTCGTTATCACCATACCCAATAAAGAAACACTTTTTGATTTAGCATCAAGCTTGCTTCTTGTAGTAGAATCAATATGAATGTATTAACGCAACCAAACACTTTCTAGCGTGAAAGTTTTACCTCTTTACTCCAAACCTCCTCCGATATTCTGTAGTTCAATGGTGTAAAAAGACCTCTATTGATCACATAAGTTGCACTGCTGACAGCCTTGGAACATCTTTGGTAACACAGCATGCACTTTGAAGCACACTAGTTAAAAGCCCTATTCATCCTCTCAGCTGCATTTAGGGGTGGGCATGGGTTTGGTTGGGTCGGTTTTTGCCTCAACCCAAACCCAACC
>CAIGRL010027095.1:0-10410 GCA_903798325.1 Fraxinus xanthoxyloides
AAATGTTGACAAAATTCACATCAATGCTAACGTGACAATACATGAATGACATATTTTGTTTTTGAGTAATGTTATTCATCTCCCATTGAGATTACAAATACAGTCTATGTGGCGTTAATGTGACATTAAATGATAGGTGAAATTAAATAAGTCATTTAATTTCACATTTCATTTAATCTATCATTTAGAACTAGGTGTAACATTACTATTTGTATTTCACTCTCAATCTTCAAATAACTTACGCGTCGTTGTTGGTCAAGATTTCTATTAATTATAGCATAATTGCCGTTAGAATTACTGTAATTCCTTGTTTCTTGTACACTTTCCCGCATGTTAACTCTCTCCCTTAAACCCGTAACCCCTTTCACCCACCAAACCGCCAAATCCCCAACCCCGCCAAAATGCTGCATATCTGAAAGGGGCCACTGCTTCGACATTGGCGACACCTTCTTCCGCCATGAGAGCGCCACTGGCCGCGACCTCGGTGTGCTTGCAGCTGCCATTTACAAGAAATCGCACAATGCCCTTCGAGTGCTCGACGCAATGTGCGGCTGCGGAATCAGATCTTTACGCTATCTGGCGGAAGCCGATGCTGATTTTGTGATGGCTAATGATGCGAATGAGGAATATGGGAGTGTCATTACGGGCAATTTGGAGAGGGCGGCTAAGGAGTACGGAGAAAATAAGAGATGGGTTATTTCGCATTCGGACGCGAACCGGGTTTTGACAGAGTGTTATTTGAGGAGAGATTACTTTGATTTTATTGATATTGATTCGTTTGGTAGTGATTCAAGTTTCTTGAGGTCTGCCCTGGGTGCTGTGAAATTGGATGGGCTTTTGTACCTCACTTCCACTGATGGTTTCTCTTCTGGTGGACACCGGCCTCAACAGTGAGTTATAATACTTGTGTAATTGATTCGATAAGTTCTTGTATCCCTGTTAATATGCTGATCTTCAGGAAGTTGTTTTATCTACTGGCATTTTTTATCTTATGCTAAACTTGTATTTTGTGAAGATATGTTAGTCATTTGGCCCAATTGTTAGTGTATCGGTGATTGCCTAGTTTTTAAACTGAAAGTAAATTAAGAAAAATAAGGAAATGGTTAATTATGGAGGAATCTAGCACGAGTTTTCTATTTGTTAGGTAATTCAATCCTTTCATAAACATCTTGTCAGCTAGAATTTTGATTGGCAAATGACATTGATCCACCAAGGCGAGATTTCTGATGGAGTTAATGCTTTACACTCCAGTATTTAGAGGGTATCAAGTCTTGATCATCGTGATATCTCGTTCTACATGTTTCAAATATTTTATTCTTATTATATTTTTTTAGTATCATTGAAATTGAGAGCACTTTTATGAGCTTTTATTATTAGAGATAAATGGAAGAAGAATATGCTGCTCTGTTATTGATCAGAATGAATAATTGGTGACTGATGAATCAACTTTACATGTATAAATAGCCAAAAGAAATGCTAGTTGTCCTAACTACTTACACGTGAAGCTGACTGAGAACGAAAAAAGCATTACAATATGAATTACAAGATGAATAACTCCTAATACTCCCCCTCAAGATGTGTTGTATATATTTTTGATAAACATCTTGGCTAACAAGGGATTGAGAATGGATGCTAGTAACGGTTTAGTAAAGGCATCAGCTAGTTGATGCTATGATCGAAACGGAAGTAGCTTAACCAATCCAGCAGTAATCTTTTCACGAATGAAATGGCAATCGATCTCAATGTTCTTCGTTCGTTCACGAAAAATAGGATTTGTGGCAATTTGAGTTGCATCATGGTTGTCACTAAAGGACAGTTGGAGGGGTATCATTGATTTGGAAATCTGTTAACAATTGTTTAATCCAGATGATTTCACTAACTAAGCTCTGTATTCAGCCTCATCTGATGAATGGGAAATAGTAGGTTGTCTTTTTTATTTCTATGAAACCATGGATTCACCAATAAAGATACAGAAACCAGTAGTAGACTTTTGAGTGTCAGTGCAAGATCCCCAATCCGCATCAGAAAATGCTCCGAAGTTTGAGAGGCTTTTCTGGAGAACCATTAGGAGAAGTTATGTGAGAAGAAAATAAAAGGCCTTGGCATGGATGGTGAATTGCCTTAAGATGTGGTAGTCTTGGTTGAGACATGTACTGACTTAACTTGTGCACTGCAAATGATATATCTAGTCGTGAAAAAGTTAAGTAGAGTAGTCTCCCAAGCAACCTCTTGTAATGAGAAGCATCAGGTAGCAAATCTCCATCATGTAACCTGAGGGTTGTCTTTGGATCCATAGGGCTATTCACTGGTTTACAGTCCACATAACCAGCATCCTCGAGTGACTGCAAGCCATACTGGTTTTGTGAAATAGCAATACCTGTTGTGGAACGAGCAATTTCAATCCAGAAGAAATACTTCAAACAACCCAAGTCCTCAAGTTTAAATTGAGAATGTTGGAAAACTTTTAAGGAACCAATGTATTGCATGTTGGGCCCAGCGATGACAATGTCATCAACACAAACCAACAATGCAACAAAGTTATCTCCAGAGCCTTTCGTGCATAAGAAATAATCTACCTTTGATTGAGTGAAGCCATGATGAATGAGAGCATGGGAACTTGGAATTCCATTGCCTTGAAACTTGCTTGAGGCCGTATATGGATTTGTATAATTTACAAACTAGCTCCTCCCCCTGATAGATTTATGGAGCTCATAACCAAGTGGAAGATCCATATAGACCTCCTCAAACAAGTCACCATTAAGAAAGCATTATTCACATCTAGCTGAAACAAGTGCCAATTATGATAGGCTCCAAGAGCAAGCATCACCTTAATAGTCACATCTTGGCTACTGGGGAGAAAGCGTCAAAGTAATTTAACCCTTCTTGTTGTGTATAGCCTTTAGCCACAAGGCGTGCTTTGTATCTTTCTAGCGAACCGTCTGATTTATATTTATTCTTAAAAACCCACTTACAACCCATTAAATGTTTCCTAGTAGGCAATGGGACAATGGACCAGGTGTGGTTAGCTTCCATAGCATCAAGTTCAAGCTGCATAGCTTCACGCCATTGGGAAATTTTGATAGCTTGATGAAAAAAGAGCTGTTCACAATGGGAAGAGACATTTAATACAAAATGTCTATGAGAGTTGGATAAGTGGTTATATGAAATAAAGTTCCCAATATGATAAGGAGGAAGAGTGATAGAACTATTAGAATGGGAGATTAGATTGTAGTGGAAATCCTTGAGATATGTTGGTGGTCAAGAAACTGAGATTTTCGAAAGTTAATACCTGAGTGCACATCAATATGTGGGTGAGCAGGTGGAGACTCAGAAGAGAAGGAATCAGACTGCAATGATATGTCATGAGGGATAGATAAAGAAGAGGATGGTAAAAATAAGTCATGAAAAGGATCCAATATTTGATCAGCATCCATAGTTATATGAAAGAGAAATATATCCTCATGAAACACAACATCCCTTGAAACAAAAATTTGCTTTGAAGAGACATCAAAAAGTTTATAACCTATGATGTATCCTAAGAATACACGAGGTCTGGCTCTGGGTTGAAACTTATTTACGTGTGCAGTGAGTGTGGAAGCCAAGGCTAGACACCCAAAGACTCTGAGGAAATAGTAACTAGCAGGATTATCGTGCAGCACTTCATAAGGGGTTTTGTTTGTAAAAGAGGAGATGGAATTCTGTTGATGAAAATGTTGTAGTCATAACACATTAAGACCAGAATTTAACAAGCACTCTTAACTGAAAAAATAGAGCTCGAGCCACATTTAGAAGGTGTTGATGTTTACGTTCAATAACAGAATTTTGATGTGGTCTTTCAACACAACTGAGCTGATGTATCACCCCTTTTTCAGTAAAGAAATCTTTGAAGGATAGTTCATTGGCATTATTTGATCTAAAAGCTGCGTTATATTGTGTACCCACCATAGTGAAAAATCACTGAACAACATTCACAGCATGAGATTTATGCTTTAACATGTATAGCTGGGTGAATATAGAACAATCAACAAAAGTAAAAAAGTATTTGTAGCCCGAGTGAAATGCAACATAATAAGGTCCCAATATGTCACAATGCACTAGATCAAATGGTTTGCTGGATGGATTATTATTATATTCAAATGACAATCTTCTTTGCTTAGCAGAAAGGCAGATACAGCAAGGAAGATTTGAGTTTCACTTGGTAAAATCACACAGCAATTGAACGTTTAACACATCTAATCTCTTAAAAGATAGATGACCAAGCCTATTGTGCCATCTATGAGCTGAAAGACTACCAACAAAGGCATTACAAACAGAGTTAATGACTAGAGTATCAATATATGGATCCTGAACTCTATCACCCCTGCCAATCATCTTCTTGGTTGCTGCCTCCTGAACAATGAACTGATCATGGAAGAAACTCAAGGTAAGTTGAGATCCAATAGTTGATGCACTGACGGATAACAAATTGAACTTGAATTGGGGAACAAATAGAACATCACGCAACATCAGTTTTGGACTCATTCAGATATCTCCACAGAGGTTGATTGGTATTCGTGTGTGATTAGGTAGAGTGATACTTGGATTATCAACCGTTCTCGAGTTCATAAAGGCATTAGCACTGCAGCATACATGTTTGGTGGCCCCTGAGTCTACTATCCATAATTCTTTAGATGCAAAAGCAGGATTGACTGATATAGAATAACATATACCTGAAGAGGCATTGTTGCCCTGATCAGTTGAAGTACAATTTGCACTCGAAGCCAAGTGAGTGGACACATTGTCATGAGCTGTTGATATTGATTGGAACTCAAATTCTACACAAAATTCCTAATGCCAAGTTGCTGATCCATTTGTTTGTCATCATTATGTTGAGTAACAAAAGCAAATAATTGATTAACAAAGTTAGAAGTAGAAGATTTTTGGAAGTTTTCTCTTGGTTTTATCTTGTAACCGGGTGGATATCCGTGAATTTTGTAACATTTATCCACAAGATGTCCATGATATTTTCAATGCGTACAACATGGCCGTTCCTTTTGAAATTGTTGGAGGTATTAACTTTCGAACTAGTACTGTGAAGATTAGAATGAATAGCAGTTTTGGAATTATCAGTTCCAAAAGCAAAAGCAGCCGCTTCAGTTGAATCAGCTCCAATGGGTTGTGTACTAATTCTCCTCTGATTGAGAAATTAGTGCAAAAACTTTGTTAATAGGAGGTAAGGGATCCATAAGCAGAATCTGACCCCTAACTTGAGAAAATGAGTCATCATTCAACCCCATAAGGAATGACATAATGTACTCCATTTGATAATGTTTATTCAGCTTCTTAACACCCTCGCAAGTACATTTTCCATAGCTGCAGTTGGGTCGAAAGTTACTTGACTCTTCCCACACTATTTTGAGTATAGTGAAATACACACTCACAGAGTTTTGATCTTGAAGTAAGTTCATGAGTTCTCTCTTTAACTGGAAGATTCGCGGTCCATTGCTTTGTTGATATCATTCCTTGAGATCATTCCAGATCTCATATGATGTATTTGCATAGATCACGCTAGCTGAGATCTCTTTTGAGACTGAATTGAGAATCCAAGATATCACCATATTATTTCGAATTCATGAATTAACCAAATCAGGATCTGCAGCTCTTGGCTTTTCAACAGATCCATCGATGAAGGACGGCTTGTTCTTAACTGATGAGGCAATTGTCATCGCACGACTCCAAGAAGCATAGTTATCTCCCGTGAGCTACTAAGACACGATCACCAATTCAGGGTTGTCTGAATGATGCAGGAAGTAGGGACTAGAAGGTTCATCTATGGAGGATTTGTTCATGGATGACCTCAAACCAGAATTGATAATTGAATGTGGTGATTCCATAGAAAACTAGAATCGAAGGTAGAAGAGATGTTGAGAAGGAACCTGTTGAATCGATGAAGGTGATGGGCACAATTATGAATATTTCTCTGATACCATATTAGAGATAAATGGTAGAAGAATATGCTGCTCTGTTACAGATGAATCAACTTTACATGTATAAATAGCCAAAAGAAATGCCAGCTGTCCTAACTAATTAACTAACTACTTACACGTGAAGCTGGCTGAGAACCAAAAAAGCATTACTATATGAATTACAAGATGAATAAGTCCTAATATTTATCAATTCCTGCCTCTACATACTGCACAATGTTATGTTCTTTGTGGGTTCATGTTCTGTAACTTGAAAAAACTACTCTTTTCCTGCAGCCATTGTTTGGACATTCATTTGATGATAGTATAATTTTAGTAGAGTGGTGTAGTTGTGGTACATCACACTCCACTGAATTATATTCTTGGCTCTACCTAGTGCTAGTGTCATTTAAAACGGAAGGACAATAATATATACTTCTTCCCTAAATTAAATGCTACAGAACGAGTTAGTTTACATTTATTGATGACTCTGTGTCTAGTTGATGTTCCTATGAATTATTGGAGTGCTTTAGCTTCTGAATTCTTTTGAAATGCGATTGTAATAATTGTTTTTCATTTCCCAGCTCTTTGGCTGCATATGGAGCATATGTTCGGCCTATGCCATATTCGAATGAGATTGGTTTAAGAATGCTTATTGGTGGGGCTGTACGGGAGGCGTCTGTTTTGGGTTATCATGTTGTACCACTTTTCTCATACTATTCATACCATGGGCCCGTCTTTCGAGTAATGCTTCGTGTTAGGCGTGGGAAGCTTCCCGATAACAGGTCTTAGATCACCATGAGTTTTTTTTTATTTCCTCAGTTTTACCTTTCGGAATCTTGAATATTTGCTGCTTGTTACAGGCACTACAGTTTCATCAGCTACTGCAGTCGATGTGGGAATTCTTATGCAATTTCATGGGATAAACTTAGTGCAATCGGGTGCTCGTGTAATGCAAATGTACGACTTTTGTTCCTCCTGTTACATTCTAGGCTTACAAGTGTGTGAAGGGAATCCCTTACCGTTGAGTGCTGACGATGTATCGAAGCATTTATGCTTTGACATCCTAGTAGACCATCCAAGTACTGTTGCTCTGTGAATCACCATGCTTTCTTCATGAATTTTTCTTCGATTATTATTTTAGATGATACAAGAACTCACAGCATTTTATGCATTGCATTGGGTGTTTGATGGATACTTATTTCAGGTTCCGGGTTCACTCATTGTTTCTGGGCCTCTCTGGACAGGACCTCTACACAGTGCACCCTTTCTTACTGAAATGCTAAATTTGGCTGAGCAATGGGATTGGACGAACAATGGCACGGGAAAACAACTCGAAAAGTTGTTAAACCAGATGATTGATGAAAGTGACCCAAAATTGCCTTTTGGATACATCAAATTAGACGAGGTATTCATAACATTGTAATATCATATTGTTTTCTCTGGATTCTCCATTCCTCTAATCTGTCCCTTTCTCAGGTAGCGAGTCGTGCAAAGCTTAATTCTCCTCCCCTAGTTACCATTTTAAGCACCCTGCACAAGGTATTTTCTTGGCATATTTTCCAATTACTGAATTCCCATTATCAACATTTTGTTTTGACAACTGTCTTTTCTGATAAGGAAATAAAACTGCGCCTTCCGATTTGAATAGAACTGAATGCACAACAAATTAGAAGCTCTTCAAATTGGAACTCTTTATAAGTGTTTAAAAGCCGCTTTCATATAACCATTGACAAGTCTGAACCCCCACTGCTGCTGAGATATATGGATTTTTGTCATCCTAATCTCATTTATAACTGTCGTGCATAATTCGGAGGGGGTTGTTGCAGGAGGGATATGCAGCTAGCAGATCACACATTGCCTCAAATGCAATTAAGACCAACTGCCTTATGGCCGATTGTGTTAGGATTGTGAAGGAACTCCAACAGTGTACGAGTGAGAATGAGAAGCATCGGCAAGTTGTTGAGGCATGAATTGCCCAAGGAATGCTTTCAACTCTTGTAATAGGATCTAGACCAGAATCCCAAGTTGCCGCGAGAGCCTTTTTTTCATTAGAAAAGTTCAACCAGATTTCTGTGTAGTTCAAATTAGACTGTATACTTGTTCATCAACTCGAGTGATTGATCTTCAAAATATTTGATTTCTACATCTGGTGCATGATACATGAACATGGATCTCGATACATTGCTGCTTTTGGACGTTGTTAACGCTTCCATTGTTTGCCCTGGTAAAATAAAATTGAAATTGAAATCTGGAAAAGAAAATGCTGTTACAGTTGACTGATCACGCCTGAGTACTCTCAATGGTTCCAGAAAAGCGTCTGAAAAGCTAAAAATAGCACTTATTTAGTTATGGCACATACAGTTCATCTTTATCAAGGGCAGCCAGGGTATCATTTTATTTCTGGGACACGTATAGATCCCGATCACCAATTTGCTTGAAAAACAGTACTCCGAGATTGCAATGTTTCCTGCATCAAGGGCACTCTTTTTCGTACACCTCATTTGCGTATTTCCAGTTCATGACTTTCCAAATGTTCTTCAGGTAATCAGGTCGCACATTTTTGTACTGCAACATGAAAGGATAACAAGACAATGTGAACAAAGAATGTCTACTGTTGAGAACTTGCAGAGAATGCCTCAGAACCGATATAGATCATGAGTGTGAGCAAGCATAGAAGACTAGTGGTCTTCCATGGGTCACGATAAAGCAATGCTGGGTTCAAAAACGCCAACCCAATAAATGTAATAAGAAAAAGGGGAAACAGGAATATTTTTCATATTTGAAGTTTATCAAACAATTTCTCTCTCTCCCCTTTCGCTTTAGCGGCAATATTGCCCTTTTCCATTTTCCATTTTAGGGAAAAAAAACTTGGTCGATGCATCTGAACTTTTGCTCCTCAGCATGACAAGTTAAATTATTTGAGCTACTAAAATACAAGCCAAATATACAGGAGGAAAGATTTACCTGCAAGTAGTATGCATGCTCCCAGACATCAATACCAAGTAGGGGAACCAAATTTGGTCCTTTAGTAACCAGCGGATCCTGCAAGAGAGGTTCAGAACTTTATGACAAAAAGTAGCCTGAATAAATTACAAACAGTTCAAGGAATTTTTTCGACAGTGCAGTTGACTACATATACGAGATTAGGGACAAATATTATCATTGAATTTTGTCATCAATCTTGGTTTTCAAATATTATCTTTATCTATCATCAAATGAAAAATATCTTAGCTGTCACGCTCAAACAAAATTTGCTGACAAACAGAATCCCAAACTTCAAAAATCTCCTCAATTTGTGCACAACCATCATATTCAGAGAACCAGTGCTTGACAATATGCTTAAATTTGTATAAGATTATCGTAGTACATAATAAGCTTTCAACATAAACTATTTTAAACATTGCTTAAATACTATTCAATCCGTTATTGATATACTGAAGCCAGTGCATAATTCTTGTTGTCTTATCAATTTACTGAAGCCAATTCCAGATGCTAAAGTCTGTTGTACAATTATTTCAATAGTTTTTCCTCTCTTCTCTGAACATGAATTTTGTAAGGGGGTAGTGAGAGATGTATTATGCCACTAAAAAAATTTCATGACAAAGCTAACAAAGGTTTAAAAAATATTATGCTCGCACAACAGAAATCTTCCGCAGAAAGAATGCCAATTCATGTCGTTTCCATTCTCAAAGTTAGCATGTGTTTGGGATATTGCAGACCATTTCTCGACCACATAACAATATCAAGTTTTTAGGGAAAATTCGACTTTTTTCCCTTTCACTTCTTAGAATGAAGAAAGACTCCAGACTCCCCAAGGTATTAGGACAATTTTACCGGCCAACTTTACTTATGCTGCCTCAAAAAAAGCCAATACAAATACTGAATGAAACAGCATGCCATATATCAATATGATAATCCTTGACCCTAGTAATGTCCATCGCATATAGATCTCATGAAGCAATTAAAATAGATCAAAACAAGACATCGACGTTATGATCTTATCTTTACTGCATTGGGAGTTTAGTCAAAAACACAAAATAAAATGCATTCCCAATCTCAGGTGGAGGAAAAGGAAAGGAAAGAATTTTATTTTTTATTTCTTAGAATTTCATTTCAATAAGTCATGCAAATACTTGCTTTAAAGAATATTTTTCTTCCATTTTCCAGCATCTAGTGCCCTAAAAAAAGTGCAGGTTATGAGGGGATAATTTCAATCACACGTACTCGCTTAGCCATCCAGTTCCTTTCAATTATTTTAAGCAAATATTCAACCAGTGAAAGTTAATTTTATTTTCTACTAATTTCTTTCACTTTCTATGGAAATAATCCACTGAGCCAAAAGAACCAACAAATAGAGATCCTAATCTTCATATAGCTTCCAAAATATTGAAAATGTGATACCCTTCTTATTAGAATCCCACATTGCTTGGGAAAAATATAAATGATCCACTTAATAAGATGATGG